>CACVCL010018337.1:0-132702 GCA_902729485.2 Mus minutoides | reverse complement strand
AACTAGTTCCCCCTGCGCTCATGTCTCTAGCTGCATATATGGAAGAAGATGGCCTAGTTGGCCATCATTGGGAGGAGAGGCCCTTTGGTCATACAGACTCTATATGCCCCAGAACAGGGGAATGCCAGGGCCATTACGTGGGAGGAGGTGGGTAGGGGAGCAGGGCGGGGACGCGGGAGGGTAAGGGAAAATTTCTGGGCAACATGTGAAATGTAAATGAAGAAAATATCTAATAAAGAGAAAAAAAAAAAAAAAAAAAAAAGAACTTGCCTAACATGGTGAAACCCCAGCACCCTGTCCATTGTATCTTCATGCTCACTTATATACATACTTTCATAACTACTGCTCTGAACATGTGTATCTAAGGTGAGCAATGTGATATCCTTTGCTATAATATCTAATATCACATGACACTTTTCTTCTGTTGTTCTGGAACTACTAACTTTGAAACATGAAAGTTTTCCTCTTATAGGAGACAATTAAGTCAACTCATCAGTATTTGAGGTGAAAGCAGTTTATTTTCTAAAATGAGAGTAATCAGGCTTATAAATTTTTAAGCATGATAGGACTAAGCTTTACCTAGAGCATCAGCCCAAACCCCATTCATGATCCCATTAGCAGCAAAAAATGACAATAAACACCAAAGAAGCAGAGTATTTTAATTTTCAAAACAAGAATTTTGCTGGGAAAATTAGGGTCATTCAACCTGCCTCATTTAAGGAATAAAGACAGAAACATTTTAAAGCCAAACCATGTACTAAAACAAGAGGAGGAAACAATCTATAGTAATTCCACATGCGATATTTTTACTTTCAATGGTGTGGTTCCAAATTACAAATGAAACACATTAAAAATAAAACATTCTCATTAAACTAATTCTGAACTTTCCCTTGGGAGTGGGGAAAGCTTAGGAGATTTGGGTGTTATCATCAAGTCTAAGTGGGAGGAAGGTTAACAAAAACGGCCAGAGTGACAAGGGAGTTCAATAATATTATTGGTGTTTGAAAAAGCCACAGAGAACCATTATTTTATAAAGATTACTTAAAATACATATATAATATATATATATGTATATAAAATTTTAAAATTATATATATATATTAGAGTTACACCACATTGAATGATACTGTTCCCTTCAAGAGCTGAAGACTACCTAACAAAAAGCCCAATGCCAGGCATGGGAAACCTCCCTTCAGGTTGTTGGTCAAGGTATCCAAGAGGTTCACAAAACAATATAGACTACGTTGCCATTACCACTGCCCTTGCCTTCCAGAGCTCAAAAGTAAGACCCTATTTCTAAATAACCATACACACATACACTGAGACATAGAATTTAGAGGAATGTAGCTGTAGATTGCTTTTAGTAGAATAACCATGTTTTACTATGTTGATCCATGAGTATGGGAGATCTTTGCATTTTCTGATATCTTCTTGAAATTCTCCCTTCAAAGACTTGAACTTTTTATAGTACAAAAGGTTTAACTTGCTTGATTAAAGTTACCCCAAGAGAAAAAATAATTTTAGTATATTGTGGAAGGCATGCAAAATGATCTAGAAAACTGCTCTCTCCTATGAGGAGTCTTACAGTGTCTGTGGTGGTTTGAATATGCTTGGCCCTATTAGGAGGTGTAGCCTTGTTGGAGTAGGTGTGCCCTTGTTGAAGATTGTGTGTCCCTGTGGGCATGGGCTTTGAGACCCTCCTCCTAGCTATCAGGAAGACAGTCTTCTTCTGGCTGCCTTCAGGTCAAGATGCAGAACTGTCAGCATCTACTCCAGCACCATGTCTGCCTGCTGTCATGTTCCCTGCCATGATGATAATGGACTGAACTTCTGAACCTGTAGCCAGCTCCAATTAAATGTTGTCCTTTATAAAAGTTGCCTTGATCATGGTGTCTCTTTACAGCAATAAAACCCTAACTAAGACAGGGTCCAAAGGTGCTTATGCAAACTTCCAACAGAGTAAAGTAGTCTGAAGCCCAACCAGCTATAAAGCTGACCAACCATAACAATGACTGGCCTAGAAAAGTATTCCTGACAGTGCAATAGTGGCTTGAAATCAGGGATGATGATACCTCCAGAAGCTCTTTCATTGTATGAGATTCTTTCAGCTATCCTAAGTTTTATTGTTTTCGTTGTTTTACCATATGATTTTGAGTATTGTTACTTCAAGGTCTATAATGAATTGCGTTAGAATTTGGGTGGAGATTGCATTGGATCTGTAGATTGCTTTTGGTAGAATGACCATGTTTTACTATGTTGATCCATGAGTAAGTATGGGAGATCTTTGCATTTTCTGATATCTTCTTTAAATTCTTCCTTCAAAGACTTGAACTTTTTATAGTACAAAAACTTTAACTTGCTTGATTAAAGTTACCCCAAGAGAAAAAAATTTTTTAGTATATCGTGGAAGGCGTGCAAAAGTATATTGTGGAATTATATCTTGATCATAATCAAGAGATGTCTAACTGGACATAAGACATGCTCAAGAGGAGGGAACTTATGTCTCATACTGATAATCCAACTACACATGGCTGAAGTAGCCATAGACCCTAGAGGGTGTATTTTCCTAACTTTTAACTGTATTCTAAATATCTATCCCTATACCCATAGTAAGTATAGCTCAACCCCTGCATCAAAGAAGCTTCATTTTGTAACAGATGAAGAAAATTACAGAGGTTCGACTGGTCAAAATGTAGAGAATAAGTAGTCACTGTATGTCATACCTTTACAACATATCCCCTACACCTAGGAGCTCCAGGAGCATTTTGGAAGAAGGGGATGGAAAGATTCTGAAGACCAGGTTGTTTGCTTCAAGATAGTGCCTTCTAAATGTGGCAGAAAGCCACACCTGTGAAATTTCAACACTATGACTGTCTGTACAAGACCTATGTAGTAAAATTGGCACTTGATAAACCTACATAGATAGGGAAATTTCACAAGACCCTATAACTAGATGAGAGCTTCAGTCAACCATTGGCGAGAGAGAGAGAGAAAGAGAGAGAGAGAGAGAGAGGGAGAGAGAGAGAGAGAGAGAGAGAGAGAGAGAGAGAGAGAGAGAGAGAAATGAATCTTCTCCTGGTTTGAGTCACTTGATAGGTGTCCAATCCCAAGTGGTAAGCCCCAAATACATGTATATGTGAACAATACTAAATGGACTCAGTAGGGTGCATATACATCACACATACACACACACACACACACACACACACACATGCACACACGCGCGCATGTGAAATAATAGACAATGATGTTGAGAGGGAGTGGGGGACATGGGAAGAGTTAAGAGGATTAGAAATGGTGTAAATATAATATTACTTACATGTGCGATTCTCAGAATTATTAAATGAAAAGTATGGTGGAGAAACTGGGGGAGACAGCTGACATTGACACATCTCTCTCTCTCATACACACACACACACACACACACACACTCTCTCATACACACACACACACACACACACACACACGTGCATATACACACACTGGAAACTCATATTTTCAGAGATAATATGATACTGGATCTTATGATAAAACCTAAGGGCAGCAGCTAGGGTACCTAGTGATGCCTTAACCAAATTCTGTGCCAGGAGATAGCTGACTGTTTAAACAGTCTTTGTACATGCCATGTTCTCACCATGCAGATACTACTTCAAGGCACCTTCACTGGCGTTTCCTTCCGGGAGCGTGCTCGAACCCCTTCCTATCCCTGAATACCAGAGCATCCCTGGGTGGAATAGTCAAAGCATGTGCGTTTGCGCCCCAGAGCTCACTGGGTGGTGGTGCTTGATCCAGTTGCTTCCGACTATTGACTCAATCCACAACTTGACTATTGACTCAATCCACAGCTAAGCACTGACTTGCCTGCTCCCTTAAACCAGCTTAGACAGAACGCCACTCGCCAGGCTTGGCAGTTTGTGAGGGCAAAGAGCCCGTCCTGTGAGGCCGCAAACGTCCTTCCTGTTTATGGTACCCCAACACTGTCCAGAATCCACCCTGTCGCTGGAGTCCTGTGCACTCCAACGCTCTGGGCTGCAGCAGCTTTGGCCGCAGGTCCCGGTGGGGTCCATAACCGCCGCCCGCCCACGGGATGCTCTGCCAGGGAGGGCCGCTCAGAGAACGCAGTGTTTCCCGGCCCGCAGCAGCCTCCACGCGGGGACAGAGACTGCAGCCAGCCAGGGCACCTCACAAAGAGCTGCAGTGATCGCCCCGCATCTGGGCTTCCCTCATTAGCATATTAAAGCAGCTTGGTGGGTCCCTTCCCTCTAAGCTCTCTCTGTCTCTACAGCCCACTCCTTTTAGACCTCCCCTCGGTGGGAGACCCGCTGGGTTCAAGAGGTACTAACCCCTTCCTGAAGCCTGTCAAACCCTCCTGTGCAACCCAGAGGTGCTGCCAAGGCGCCAGCTCTGAGAGCAGACAGTGTACCGTATGCCTGGTACCACATGAAAGACTCCAGGAGAGGCTTTCCTTTTAAAGAAGAAGAGAAGATGCATTTGCTTAAAGAAATGATAAAAGTAAACAGCTAGCGTAAACAGGCTAGTGCCTTGTTCATAAGTAGGTGGTTTCCCTTCGGACTGACTGACATGGCTGAAGCTAGCCAAGGGGGCAGACTTATGGCTGTGTGAGCCGAAGGGTCGGGTCGGCATGTGGCACAGCCTTAGTGACAGAGCGGAGGCACAGGAACACAGGCTCTCCTTTTAATTCTGTGACCAGGCTAACCGCTGCCGAGTGTTTGGCGGCTTGCCAAGCCCTCTCCCTGGTCTTATTTCATTTTAAAACCCCATGCATCCAATGGGAAATGAGCCAGGATTCTTTTAACTGGTTTACCACTGAGAAAATTGAAGCCCCCACAAGCTGTCACTTGCCTGAGGATGTCTCCTTCTCAGGGGGGGACACACTGGTCCAGGCACCAAACTTCAAGTGACCACATACAATCCCTAACTTTCCTATTCTCTCTCCCACTCCCAAATTTAAAACAGGATCCCCGTATTGAGATCCATCAGCAACCTCAGCTTCACACCTGAATTCACTGGTTTGACTTGAGTAAATTCCATGTCTAGGTTGACCCCTTTAAGGCAGGTTAAAATAACAATGCCTTCTTTAGACCTACCACCACACACACACACACACACACACACACACACACACACACACACACATACACACACACATAGCATCCTGACCACAAATGTCACATTTACACATAACATTTCAGTATGTTTCCTTTCTCCCACTTCTGTCTGTACAAACATCCTATACCCTTCCCCCCAGCACCTGACGCCTTCCATTCACAACTGGAATCTTTGCCTTGGAGATCTCCAGCAGAAAAGCCACCCTGGGTATTCTAAGTGTCTGGGCTAATATCCACTTATCAGTGAGTACATGTTATGTGAGTTCTTTTGTGATTGGGTTACCTCACTCAAGATGATACCCTCCAGATCCATCCATTTGCCTAGGAATTTCATAAATTCATTGTTTCTAATAGCTGAGTAGTACTCTATTGTGTAAATGTATCACATTTTCTGTATCCATTCCTCTGTTGAGGGCCATCTGGGTTCTTTCCAGCTTCTGGCTATTAAAAATAAGGCTGCTATGAACATAGTGGAGCATGTGTGGGAAGAGAGGCCCCTTGGTCTTGCAAACTTTATATGCCCCAGTACAGTGGAACGCCAGGGCCAAGAAGTGGGAGTGGGTGGGTAGGGGAGCAGGGCAGGATGTGGGGGGGGGGGTATAGGGGACCTTCCGGATAACATTTGAAATGTAAATGAAGAAAATATCTAATAAAAATTGGAAAAAAAAAAAAGAAAAGAAAAGCCACCCTGACAGAAGTTGACTTTCATTCCCACTGCTGAGTCTATCAAATGGGATTTTTCCTGTGCATGTGCTCCCAAATTCACACCTGCACCATGGAGAGTACTCCCGCTCCTCAGGCCTACTCTAGGCTCTCCTCAGCCTTCACCCCTCCCCCCCTACCCTGCACCCCCTTACTGTGCAGGCATTCTTAAGCCATTCCTAAACCAATTGCTAAGGCAATCCCAGCAGCCATTGCCCTAAGCACAGGGATCTGTGACTATATGGTAGCTCTCCTTTTAAAGGCAAAACTTCTCAACAGTTCTACTCTGTCACCTCTACCCAGCCATTTCAACCAAGTTTTCTGCCAGCGCAGGTCTCTTGATCCTGCACTGTCACAGCCCCTGAGGTCTTCTGTGTTGCCAAGCCATCAGCCATGTCTCTGCTGGCTCCTCAAGGGCTCCCATCACAATGAATGCCCGACTGCCTCTCTCTTGCCTTCCCTGAGCATCAGGATACTATACTCCCCAGGTCTACTTCTTACTTTTGATTTCTCCTCCCTCCTTGGCTTCTTATAACTCTAAAAGTTGATGTGCTCTCTAGACCATTCTTAGGACCCCTCTCTCTAAGTTTCCACACATATTGTCTCCAGGCAAACCTGGCCTGGATGTGCAAACTCAAAAAATTCCAAGCATTCATTTCTGCCCAGAATTTCAGCTTTCACTTGGCATCCCCACTAGGCATCTCAAACCCAAACTTGGAAGAAGTTAGCTCCGGTTTCCTATCCACAAGTGTATTCCTCCACCTGTCTTTCTCTGCTGTCAAGATGGCACTAACCCCACTGAATTGCTTAAGTCCCCAGTGTTGTGAATTTCTATGTATTCCTTTCCCTCAGCTACCCTGTAAAATCATTCCTCCAACCCAAAGGCTCCACCACCTGAATCAAATCATTCCGACATTGAGTTTCCCCATCTCCATTGCTCCTGCCCAGTACAGCTCCCAACATGCCTTTCCTCCACAGCATAGACCTCCTCTGCAACCCACTCTCCAACAGCAAGCAGCCTACATGACCCTTTCAAACTGGACTTAATACCCATTCTGTTTAAAATCTTTCACTTGTTCTCTCTCACCTTTAAAAATGGTATTACCAATCTTTCTTCTCCCTAGAGCCTGATTCTTGTATTCCAGCCTTCCTTTCTTTTAGCTCATTGTGATTGTTTATTTCTTCAAAGCTATCTAGGATGTCCTTCCATCTATGCCCCAGTGACTAGTTCCTTTGTTCATTCTGATGGGTCCATGTCACTAGAGTGAGACATCTTTGGTCCACCCATGTTAAAGTTCTACTACCATTCTGTCATGCCACCCTACTTAGTAGTTAGTATCATTCCTGGGTATCATTCCAATGTGCTTGCTTCTTTTCTGTGCCCACCCACGAGAATTCAGCCTCCCCAGAAATAGAGTCCTTTGCTGCCTTGTTCCCTGAAGAACGGCCAATGACTAGATTACACCTCTTCATTGATTAGGCAACTATTTGCCGAATGGCTAACTGGCACCTACCTGTGCTTCTCAGAATTTGAGATCAAGTGGTATCAATGATCAATTATTAAAGATGTGGGCCTACAGGTAACCCTGACCCACCTTCTGCTATTTAGACCCAAGACCTTCTCTCCTCTCCTGTAAGATCCCTGAAAGGTGGTACTTTCCCCATAACAGCCCACTCTACAGAAATGAGCTACTGTTCTCTCCTCCTCACTTGCAGATAGCTTCCAGGGGATAAGGAGGCTTTCAGGCAGGAGTCTCAACTGTTCTCCAAGCCATTCATCTAAGGTCTTGATATTTATTGGATCAACTGACAGCTTAGCTTACCCTACTACCTACATGTCTGCCTTTGTAACAAAATAGTAGAGCTAAATGACATAAGAAGAGCACAAGTGTTTTGGATTATGGTTTCAGGAGCTTCACTATACCATCACATGGCAGTACATTATGGTGGGGGAGAGGGCGTCCATGCAGAGGAAGCTGTCTACCTCATGGCAGGAGGGAAACAAAGAGAAAGGGAGAAAGGAAATATCTCATCCAAAGACCTATCTTTCTTCCACTCTATAAGGAGGTTTTCGGGCAGGAGTTTCAACTATTCTCCAAACCACCCATTAACTTGCCTACCAACTTCCATTATCCCCAAATGCTATTGAACAAACCTTTAGCACATGAACTCTGAGGAACATTTCAGAATCTAATGATAATACTCCACATAACCCGCTAATCTAAGCAGATTCTCAGGGTCAGGACTAGTACACATCTGATAAGCCCAACATGAGAATGCGTCCACTCTCGATTAGATGTACTTCTAAAAACCAGACTCACTGTTACTCCCACTTAGATAACCATCAAGGATCTATGTGGGATGATGAGATGTGCACATTCAGCCTGGTCCCCCGTCAAGCACAGGTCTTGAACCCTAGTGACCAGGAAGGTGGTGACTTCCATCTATGAGGGACAGCAGGTGCTAGGCCACACCCCCTGGGCTCCTGGCTTCTGTCACAGCTACAGCCTCCCATACCCCCCCCTACCCCACAGCAAGATGTGTGGCCATCAGTCATGTAGGCAATGCCCAAAGCTCCTGCTATTCTGTCTGGACTCCACCCCCAGAGTTACCTGGCAACAGCGAGGTAGACCAGCCTACTAGAGAAGGGGCTGTTTGCCCCCTCGTTGATCTCTTACCCTCTTGCTCTTACTCTCTTGCCCTCTTGCTCCCCCTCTCTCTGCCTTCCCTTTTCCCCTTTCTGTACAGTGGCCATGGCTGGTCTCTACTGCTCTACTCTTCTCCATCTCTCTGCCTTTCTACAATGAATGCCTTAAAACCACGGGCTGCCATCTTCTCATCAGAATCTGCCATGCTGGAGCAATGGATTAGGTCTTCCCCTAACAAGCCACAGGCTCAGCATTCCCAGACACCTGCCGAGCGTACCTAGAACTCCCCTCCCTGTGGGACCCAAATAGAGCTCTCTTCTCCTGCCGTTTTCCCTTCGCCCTGGGCCAGAGCCAGCCCTGCGGGTCCCCTACTCTGTTCTCACCTCTTCGACAACATCCAGTGGCGTCTGCGGTATCCAAGAATGAGAACCTGCCAGTCTCAGCCTCCGTGCAGGCCGGGATGCCCGAGCTAACTCCTGGCAGTTCCCCAGGGACCTCAGACTGCACCTTTCCCACCCCTGGAGCAGGGTCCCACCGCTTCTCACAGCCCAATGCCCATCCAGTGGCAGTGTGGGGGTGTGCGCAGTCAAAACTTCCCGCATCCAACCTTGCCCAGTGCCGGAGCCCTGAACCGAATGCGGGACTCCATTTTTGACCCACATATCTACACTTCTCAGACTTCCTGTTACAAAATTAAACTGAGTTTTCAACTCAGTGCAGGCAATATATTTGTAAGGTACAATAAATATTAATTATAAAAAAATGAAATGCAAAAAAAACCTCACAAAAAATACAAGACACAGTTTCTGAAATTTTTAGAACAAAACAGATGTGCTTTATCAAGCTGCAGTATTTCTAGGTGTTTCCTCTTAATTTCTGTTCTTATCAAAGTGTAAGGCCCAGCATTATTCTACAGACAATGCTCTGCATAGCTGGTAGTATTCTGGCTATCTCTCTAGCTCACCGAGCATCTTAGACTCCTTCATCCCAAGGGAGCAAATCTCTCCTCTATAATAGCTTTTCAAATCAAGTTTGAGCAAGTAAGTACTGAACATTCAATAAGATCCAACCATGTCGGGTTTCTTCCTTATCAACTCCCTCACCCTGGTCCAGAATCCCCCCTCTGTCTCCATCCCAACTGCCTCCACTCCCTACGCTCATCTCCTTCTCCCAAATAGCTGCATCAGTCTCCTATCTGACCCCCAATTCCAGTCCCTTTCCCGACCTCTGACCTAGTAATAACTCTACCCAGAATCTCATGTAGAAACATGTCTCTGAACCTACTGTTTTTCTATTCAATAACATAATAGGAATCAACAGCGTGATACCTTACTACTAATTTATCACCTGAGGCTTTTTGTATCTGTACCTACAATTCTAGTCCCAATTCACTCTCACACCTCTTATTCTTCTCATCCTATAATGTCTTCACATAGGAAACTTCATTCCTGCCTTTCCCCAGTCCTTGACCTCCACACACAACACATCCATTGTCTCCTTCTGTTCTTAGGGATGTTCCTACTTATCTTTCAATGCCAGGGCAAATATCCAACTCACTTGCTACCATCTCCCTCTTCTGAGGTCTGACAAAGCACCTGGCAAGGTGACCACATCAGTGCCGTTTTGCCATTTAGAAAAGAACAACAGCAAACAGTTGAAAAGCACATAATATAATGCTTTGTGGTGTAAAATATGTTTTGTAATACAAAATGTAAGAACTGAAGCCACTGTCCAAATGAATGCTGATTTTAACTCAGTCCCATTCAATTACATCATGCTATGTACCAAAGTATCCAGTCTTTCCACCCACGGATCTGTGTGGTCTGATCATATCTGAAATCTCTCCTGTCTGCAACACACAAACATATTCCACGCCAAAGCAGAGTTGACTATGCACTATCCACCCATCAATCTTTTCAGAAAACTCTAGCTGTTGTTTGGGGTTTGGAGGTTTTGTTTACTTGTTGTTGTCTTGTTTATTTGTTAGCTCTAGACAAGGTCTAGATACATAGCTAAGAACTACATAACTTAGAACTCACTGTACAGTCCAGACTAGCCTCAGATTCAGGATTCTCCTGCCTCCATCTCCTCAGTGATAGATTTACAGGTGTGTGCCACCACACCCAGCTGGAAAACTCCATTTTCCTGAGTTGTATAGCAATGACCTTGATCAGTTTACTCAACAGCAGGATGGAATTCAAACTGGTTCTTCATCTCCTAATACTCTGAATTCACATAAACACTAATGGATAATTCTCATTCTTTATTTTTATATTTAAGTCCTAAATGAAACAGAAAGAAGAAAGATCTGCAGCCTGAGGCTGTGTGCACTCCAAGTGACTGTGTGGGTGGTCTTCCAGAACAGCTTTCCATAAGGGCAAAACCACTAACTGGAGGAAACTCTTTGTTAGAGTGCCTTAAAAATCTACTTTTGGGGGGCTGGGCAGATTGTTCAATGGCTAAGAGCACTTACTATTCTTGCAAAAGATCCTGGTTTGATTCCCAGCACCCACTTATTGGCTCATAACACTCCAATTCCAGGGAATTTCAGTACCCTCTTCCAGCCTCAATGGAAATGTAAGTGGTACACATACATACATACAAATAGACTACTCAGACTGTCTTAGGGTTTTGGTTTTATTACTGTGAAGAGACATCATTACCAAGGCAATTCCTATAAAGAAATACATTCAATTGGGGCTGACTTACAGTTTCAGAGGCTTAGCCCATTACGGACATGGTGGAAAATATGGCAGCATCTGGCCATGGTGCTAGAGAGAGAGCTGAGAATTCTGTATCTTGATCTGAAGGCAGAAGGGAGAGATTATGTGCCACACTGGACGTAGCTTGAGTACAGGAGACTCCAAAGCTCACTGCCACAGTGACATACTTCCTCCAACAAGGCCACACCTATTTCAACAAGGTCACACCTCCTCTAACAAAGCCATACATCCTAATAGTGCCAATCCCCATGAGCCAAGCAGTCAAGCACAGGAGTCTAGGGCGGCGGGGGGGGACACACCTATTCAAACCACTACACATACACATAAAAAAATTTAAAAATAACTAAATATATTTAAAATCTATTCTTGAGAAGTGATGTATGTTTGTCTCTTGTTTTCATTTTTAGCTGTTTTCTACCACCACCACTGACTTATATCAAAGTCCTTTTTCCAGTGGAACCAAATACTCATGAAATGAGATACGGATAGGATAAATGAATCAATGAATGAGGGACAGTGACCTAATCAACAGATAGAATACTATGCGTTTTCCCAGAGGTATGAATGATAGCAATTATAGCCACTAATTAGAGGTAAAATAAGCATGTTTTGTTTTTGTTTTTGTTTGTTTCCTTTTAATTTAGTAAGGGTCTGCAAAAAGTATCGGTGGGTCAAGGGCCTTGCTACTAAGTGCCAACGTGAGTTAGATCTTGCCATACCCATGCTGGGAGGAGAGAACTGACTCCCCACAAGTTGTACTCTTACATGTGCACCATAGCCTGCCCCTTCCCACACCCCCATATGAACAAATAAATAAGTGGACAAAACAAAAATAATAGCAGCCATAAAACAAGATTGTCTTCCTGTTGAAGTAGGTCCACCTAATCAATCTGCCTAAAGTGGAAACACGGTAGAAATTATGATGTCAGAACCTGCAAAATAGTACTTAAGGCATTTTGCATAATCAATTACTGGTAAATACTTTTGAGAGAAAGTTTGGTATTTAAATTTGACAAGGAAAAAAACTATTCTAAATATTAAATACTAGTATAAAAACAAATTACACCCATGTGATAAGATGGGGCATTTTCATAAGATAATATTTTAAAGCATATTTAGTTTTACTCTCCTTCCTGATATTTCTTTTAAACTTTCTTAACATTCAAGTAGCTCCTGTGCTCCTGTGAAAGTCCAAAATGTCTGGGAAGAAACTTAATATGAATCACTTATTTGTCCTGGTTGATCTTCATTGTGAGCTTGATATGACATAGGGTCAAGTGGTAAGAGGGAACCTCAGCTGACCAGTGCCTAGACCAGACTGGCCCGTGAGCACCTCTATGGGGCATTGTCTTGATTGCTACCTGATGCAAGAGGTCCCAGCCCACTGTGGATAATACCAGCTCTATGTAGGTGCCCCAGGCTATATAAGACATCTAACTAAACTTAAGACAAAAAAATGGGCCAGCAAACATAGTTCTCCCATGGCTTCTGTCCCAGATCCTGCTTAAGTCTCTATCACAACTTCTCTTAATAATGGATTGTGACCTGGAAGGGTAAGCGGAATAAATCCTTTCCTCTGATAAGCTGGTTTTTGATCAAAGCGGTTTATCATAGCAATAGAAAGCAAACTATCTCAGCATTGCACATCATATATATATATATATATATATATATATATATATATATATATATATATATATATATATATATATGCAAATTGCACCCATGTGATCAATGATAGGTGGGGCATTTTCATAAGAAAATATTTTAAAGCATATTTAGTTTAATTCACAGCTCAATTGCCTATAGCATCTACACCTGCAGCAGTGAATTGTGGGAATAGGCATCTATTTGGATGGCCCTATGGTGCTAACAGATTTTGATGAAGTAAAAGGTCAAAAAAAAAGTTATGCAGATGCATGTCTACCTGACTAGACATTAATTATTTGGATGTAATGGATTATACTCACCAAGATAAACCAACTACTCCTTTAATGAACATTTGCCCAAGCATAGTGCATAAATATAAAAGTACTAAATATCATTTTAAAAGTTAATTCATCTTTTTACCTAAAATTAAGTGTATCCTTCAGACACCTTGTATTTATTACTGATCCTAAAAATGTTTGCTTTTAACCACCCAGTTCTTTTTGAGATATTCTGTGTCTAATATCCTCATTATAAGCTGAGCTTCCTCATTTATATTTTTGATATCTGTTAAAAGAAGCAGTCTGAGGTGGAACCTCATCATCAATAACATCTAACTTCATTAGAAGGATTGTTTACATTACACTATGTCTTCATGGTCTGGATCTAATCCATCCAATGTTTAGGCAAGGGCCTTATTTCTAGGCAATCATTCCATGAGTTAAGAACTGTTCTGTCTGCCTTGTAAGTGACAAAGAAAAACTGTGTAGGAAGCCTAGCGGCCGCGCCTTGAAAATGGCACTGACTGCCTCGGCCTTATCAGCCTTGATGGCATAAATAACTCCTAATATGGCATTAGGCTGTGTTGGCAGTGACATGATCCTAAGCCCGAGAATATGATGCTGAAGCCCGAGAATTCCTGGCGTATGAGCAGGAGCTACATGGCATTCTGTGTGTGGCCAGGATAGGGTTTAATTGGTTGCTTCCGGTGGGGATAGTTCCAGAAGAAGAGAATTCACCATTATGCTTAAGCTGTAACTGCATGCATAAAAGACTGAGTAAACGAACTTGAGTCGCGGAACCCGGTTGGTCTGTGTCTTCTTCCCGCGGGCCGGGGCGGGGCTCGGATCAAAACTGTGTATCCATATTGACTCATCTTACATCATAACTACCCAGCTTCAGGCATGAATTTTATGCAGGATCACCACCAATTTTTCTGAATTCTTCTACCCTAATCTTCTTTGGTTTACAACGTACAAAAGCATCCATAGCTTGAAAATTAGTAAAGTTGGAAACCAGTTCCAAATGCATGAATGGTCCATGCGGTGGTTTGAATATGCTTGACCCAGGGAGTGGCACTATTAGGAGGTGTGGCCTTGTTGGAGGAACTGTGTCACTCTGGGGGTGGGCAATGAGGCCCTCCTCCTAACCACATGGGAGCCAGTCTTATCCTAGTGATGTTCAGATGAAGATGTAGAACTCTCAGCTCCTCCTGCTCTATGCCTGCCTGGACACTATCATGCTCCCATCTCTATGACAATGGACTGAATGCCAGTCCCAGTTACATGTTGTCCTTATAAGAGTTGCCTTGGTCATGGTATCTGTTCACAGCAGTAAAACCAAAACTTAAGACAGTCCAAGACACCAATCAATACTTTCATCTAATAACTAAACACCTCCACTACAAGACTCAAAACTTATGGATAGCTTTAATATCCCGCACAGGTCAGGAACTGTTTTATTGAGAAGAAAATGCACCCAAAACTAGGAATTCATGATGTCAAAGTAGGAAAAGGCCTATAAAAGTTTGCATGTACAAAGCACTCATTCAAAGGGATATTTTAGTAAGTATTCATTTCAGAAGAAACTATTTGGTACTTTAATATATAGCTAGTGCCTACTCCAGTGAGTTTCAAAGAAATCTACTTGGTCAGCAGTTTCTCTGAAAGAATTACCAACTGTTGTCCTTGAAGTGACTTTTTTATTGCTGTTGGTTTTGTATCTTGTTTTTCTGTGGCTGGATAACAAATGCTATTGTTCTATAAAAACAAAACGTAGGTGAAAAACAGTTCATCGTGTTTCTTTGTCTATCTACATCAATGCATAATTTCACATCTTTAAAGTCAAGAAATTGTCAATACTCCAGGATTTAAAACATCTTCTATTTCTTGCACCCTGTCTCCAAAATAATTTGAATAAAAAAAGAATTTGTTACATGCTATTAACTGGTTAAAAAGAAAAAGAAAACGAAAAGCAATGATCCAACATCTCCTCTTTCATTAAAGTCTTGTATAGTGTGATATTCCAATTACTATTCAGAAGGAGACAAGACCATCAGTGGGATACCCTAATTCCCATATATAAAATGCAGGCAGATAGCTCTGTGCATGTTTAAAGTCAATAGATGGTGCTCCGCTAAGAAAAGAAATTGATGCACAATTCTGAGTATTGTTCTCATTCTGTTTTAATTCTGAGTACCATGAGTTAAGTATCAATTAGTATTATAACTCCTTTAACTGTCCCTGAGTGGACAGGATATAGACAGACAACTGATGTGTTTGCATCCTCTTCTCCGGTTAACAGGTAACTCTGACCAAGAATAGGCAGTTTACTAGGCTTATCTACCTACAGTTTGAAAGTCCCCACCCCATTTCCCCATTTCCCCACCCTGTCTCTCAGCGATATTCCCAAAGAGATGGTTAGAGCTCCCCCCTAGTCAGGAAACAAAGAGACCTCTCTCACAGTGACAGAATTCTGCCAATTCTGTGTATTAATGTCAAATGTTAGACAGGTTTGTTGTTTTGTTTTGTTTTGTTTTGTTTTGTTTTGTTTATACTGGCTGGAGCTTGTGGATTTGGAATGGATCTCTTTTAGAAGTGAAGTTTCTTTACATCAGGGATAGATAAAAAGGAAGAGCTGACAACATTATATCAATAAGGCAACATGGGTGAAGGGAGAGAAGGGAAAGGAGGCAAAGTATGGGATCTTGAGATGTAACTATTCCAGGACAGCCAGGGCTACACAGAGAAACCCTGTCTCGGGGAGAGAGAGAGTGAGAGAGAGAGAGAGAGAGAGAGAGAGAGAGAGAGAGAGAGAGAGATAACTAAATAAATGAATATGCTTATGATTAGGCCCCAGTGAGTTGACTTCATAGCCATCATTCTATGATGGTTTAACAAGCTGAACAATATCTAAGCACTGCCAACTCCCACCAATCACACTTGACCAATAGGAAGGAGCCTGGTCAGTCTGGAGTTTCTACCAATCTTGTTGAAACAATACTGTCATAAAAGCCAAATCTATTATGCAAACAAAATTATCCCATCACAATCTTTAAAGTGTTTTCAAATTGTTTTTAGTCTCCTTAAAGATGCCCTTTCTCGGGGCTGGTGAGATGGCTCAGCGATTAAGAGCACCCGACTGCTCTTCCGAAGGTGATAAGTTCAAATCCCAGCAACCACATGGTGGCTCACAACCATCCGTAACGAGATCTGGCTCCCTCTTCTGGAGTGTCTGAAGACAGCTACGGTGTACTCACATATAATAAATAAAATAAATCTTAAAAAAAAAAAAAAAAGATGCCCTTTCTCAAAAGAATATTGTGTCCTTATCCCTTCAGGGATGAAGAAAGTTATTATAATATAAAGAATGATTCTGAAATTTTTGAAGAGTTTAAGAGACAAATAAGAATTTGTTTTGTTTAAGTCTAAACGTTATAATCCTAGGGCCACGTTCCATATTTTTGAGATAAAAATGTCATTAACCAGATCTAAGTCTCAGTTTTCCCTCTGTACATAAAAAATAATACCACTCAAGCTACAGAGGGCTCACATAAGGCTCAGTAAAATGCAGTGTCTACCCATGAAAGCCATGAGTTCACTTTCTTCACCTATGTGGCCCTTGAACTTGTCTTGGGGGAAAAAAAACTGGGCTGAATAAAGATATTGAAAACTTTCCATTTTTCATTTTTTCAGTTTTATCTAATTCTTAAAATCATACTATGATAAAGAGTTCAGACAGGTGTCACTAAATACATTCCACAAATGAAGAGCCTAAGAACAGAGAAGATAAATGTCTCTGCTGCAAGCCCTGTGGCTAGGTAGAGGCAAAGGAGTGATAACTGCCCAAATCCCTTCAAACCCACCTCTGTAAGTTATTCATTCCTGGCATTAGGATTCATTATATATGCAGAACGACCACTACAACCTCAAAAATAACAAATGAACGATAGCATTGGTGTTTTCTACTTTGATGAGAAAAAATAATAATTTAATAATTAAGACTATTCTGTTTAAAATATCGGCGACTTTAAAGCGGCAAGCATTCACAGAGTACATACATACTGTCTTCCCTATTTCTTTTGCTTTTCATCATTTTAAAATCGTCTTTTAGACGCGATATTTGGGGATGTGTTAGCCAAAGCTACAAATGATAAGGTAAAAACTGGACTTTCTATTGCCAATTTATGTCTCACTGAAGAGTGAAATCTTGTTTGGTATTAGACAGAAATGCCTATAAATAAGTTATTGTTGATCATTAGATTTTAACAAGGAATTTTTGAATTGTATGCAACCATTCCCTCCAAATAAAAATATTTTCAAGTTATTTCTTTACATATATTTGTACTCTCAGCAAAGCTTTATGACCCAGTTTCAAGTGAGTGATCAGGAAATCTCTGTTACCAGAAAAAACGGTACCACACAGAAACCTGTATGAATAATGCGATCAGAAAAGGGTTACCCTACAGAAGCCCTGAAAAGCACACACTCTAGCAAATGGCTGTGTGGATTTTGTCTATCAGCTCGTCAATCATTTAAGTTAGTTAAGTAGCAAAAGTCCCTTTCACATCAGAGCTGAATGAAGGTACTACAAGAGATTCTAGTTTCTTGTCAACAGGACCATCGTCCTGAAACATGTCTGTCCTTAATAACCCACTACGTAGATTCCAGCAGAGAGACCAGGGCAGTCTGGAGCAGAGTAAAGAAGCACCTGATTCTCACACACCCTTCGAGCAGTATTTTGCACTTTGTTCATTCAGGTCTGGCCCAGGCCTCTAGCCTCTTTTCCTTACTCCAAAGCCATCAAGAGTCTGCACAGCGAATGGAATGTCAGGCAGAAGTGTTTCCCCTTCTGTCTGGGGTTGGGGGTGGGGGTATCCTCACCTTATGCCCCTGGGGAGGGGAATCAGTGCCACCAGGGCGGAGCGAAAGACAGCGTGAGGTTGGCGACTTCCACGCCATCACCGCAGCCCGGGGCCTTCCCTCCTCCGCCCGGGCCATGTTGGGGTGAGGGGTGTCCCCAAAGCGCAAAGCTGGGATAAGAGTGCAAAAGGGAAGTGATACAACGTGAGGATGCGAGGCGTGAGCAGGGACACACACAGGGCATCTGCAGGTAGAACAACCCCGCCTTTCTCCAACTCGCTTTCCGGACCTGCCTGCAGCCCGACCACTGGGGGATCCCAGCGTCAGGACAAAGCTGTCGCGGCCTCTCTGAGAGCTCAGGGAAAGAGAGAGAGCCCTGGCTCTCTCCCCTGGCTAGGACCCAGTCCCAAAGGACCTCGGGGACACGTCGGATAGGGAGAAAGGGGGCCGCGGGCTAGGCGCCTGCAGTGCCTGTCCCTGGTGTCCCCACTGGGAGCCTGTGCTCACCTGTTCAGCACTTTGCGGATCCTCTGGCGCATGCTAGCCCGGGAGGAGGCGGACAGGCTCACGCCGCCGCTGCCCTCAGCTGGCAGGTTCTCGATGGTGGTCACCACATGGTTCGGCGGGGCCGGTGGCGGTGGTGGCTGCAGCTGGGGCTGCGGAGGCTCGGGAGGGATCATCGCGGCGGAGGCGGAGGTGGATGGCTATCAGAACGCTGCCCCGCACATAGTGCGCGGGCTCCGGGCCCGGGAACAGGCAGAGGACCCGGCCAAGCGGCCCCGGCCCGGGGAGGCGGTGCCGCTTGCGAAGCGACGAAGCGGGAGACACCGGCGGGCTCCGGCCGCCTCCTCCCAGTGCAGTGCTCTCGGGTTGCTACCCAGTCCTGGCTGCACACCCTCGCTCCGGGCCGCTGCCACCTCCCGCCCGGGCTCTTCTCGAGCTGCTACCCAAGTCCTGGCACACCCCGCCAAGTGGCTGCAAAGGGGGTCGGCAGGGACTCGGAGCTGCCGGGTCCACTACGAGGACCGTGCAGAGAGAGGAACGGGGTTGCCGGGTTTCGTCTTCTCTCCCAGTGCCTAGGGCTTGTCCTGGCGGTGGCAGTTGTGGTGGCGCCGCTTCAGCTGGCGCCTGGTTCTCTTAGAAAGCTGCCGTCTGTGTCTCACGGAGTGAGAAACCAAGAGTGAACCTGGAGCGCCGGGCGGGGGCGCCGCGCCGGCAGAGGGGGGTGGGGGTGGGATGAGCGCTCTGCTCCCCGCCAGAGGGCGCTCCGGAGGTGCCTTGGTGTCCCCAACCCTCCTTCTGGCATCCAAAGAGGCCCCAGGTCTAGGATGCTGTGACTGGTGGTGAGTACTTTTGTCTTTTAAGTGCAGTAGTGGATACATCCTCCCTGTGAAATTGGGGAGGATTTCTCTTGCTTCTGCGGAGGCGCTGCAGAATCCAGCACCATGGACCCCGGACAGAGGCACAACCCAGAGACAGTTTGTTGGTCCAGGTTACAAATTGAGGACCCTAAATATCACAACTATGCTCATCTAAAATGGACTTGAAGGAAAAGGGAAGAAAAACAGTTTCTCGCTAAAAATACATTCTGGGGGTTGGGGAAAGCAAACCGAGTCATCCCAAAACAACTCCATTTAGGCGACAGAGCACAGTGAAAGGAAAGCCAGCAAACTCTAAAGGCACTTCGGAAAATAACAGAGAGGTCCTAGAAAGTTTTTTAAATTCTAGGACAAGGCTACTCCCGAGTCGCCCGTGGCATTGTAAGAGTTAAATGAAGTAAACTACCCATCAAGAGGGCTTGATGGCTCCCTCAAGGTCCTCCAGCTGTCAAACAAATAACTTTGTCAGCTCCTGAAATCATAGCCCACTTTCTACCCAACGGACCTTATCCCAGGCATTTCTTATACCTATTGATCTGCATTTCAAACAGTTATTGACTCTGGAAATTTTTTCAAATGTCCCTTAATCTAGACAAGGATTGTCTGGGCAAGGATCTTGCCACGAGAATGATATGCATTTAAGTTTTGCCCATTTCAGTGCAGAATAGGGAATTGATCCCATTGAGTAAGTTTAACAGGTATATTTGTTCACACAAAAGCACATTGATACTGCCACTAAATCCAAATGCTCTAAAGACTGGCAAATGAAAACAACTGTTTAGGATGTTCGGAGACAAATAACATTCAAAAGTAGACTATGTATTCTCGAAACAGGGAAAAAGGGACAAAAGAGTAGTGGGTGGGACAAAAAGAAGCTAGTCCCTTTTATCATATTAGGGGTTCTTGTCATTAAAAACAAAAATGGATAGATAGAAATGTACAAAACTTCTCCTGTCTATTTAAGTATCTGTCAAACCCAGTTTCTACCTGAACTGTCCCTAGGGCCCCTTTCTACAAAATTCCACCCAGCTTGGAACATTTTCCATTTTATAATTAGAACATCACCCCATCCATGCCTTACTTGGTGACTTTTCATTCTAGAATATTCACCCCAGATTTTCAGGACAGGTGGAAGAATTACTACAAACAAGAACAAGGCTTGTAACCTTGTGAACATTAAAATTCCAATAGATTGCAATGAATTTGCCCTTGGGGAATGACCAAATATAGCAGACATGAGTAAAATTCATTTCAGCTGGACCTGGCAGCAAATCTCAGTAAGAATATCTCTATTAAAAGAGCATTTACTATCATTTCAAGTGTCTTTCTTAAATGGCTGGCTGCTTCAGTGCCTCTTCCTCATGTTTGGCTAGATTCCTTTTGAATGTTTTTGGCATATCGCTACTCAATCCTTTGACTGCACTTCTGAGCCTGCATATATATGTGTGATCATTTCTCCAGAAGAACTGCAAAATCCAAATGTTCCAAATCTCCAGTGAATCAAGAAGGGGAGCAAATAAGATACAAGCTGATACTGGCGAGTTTATGTCAGCTCAACACATGAGTTACCTGAGGGGAGGGACCTTCAATTAAGAAAATACCCTCATAACATTGGGCATGCAAGCCTGTAGAGCATTTTCCTAATTACTGGTTAATGTGGGAGGGCCTGACCCATTGTGGGTGTGCTACCTGTTGGCTGGTGGTTCTGTGTTTTGCAAGCCAGCAAACCAAGCAAGCCAGGAAGATCAAGCCAGTAAGCATGACCCCTACATGGCTTCTGTGTTAGCTCCTACTTCCAAGCTCCTGCCCTGTTCAAGCCCCTACCCTGACTTCCTCCCATGATGTAGAAGTAAAAGCCAAATAAACTCTTTCCTCTGCAATTTGCTTTTGGTCATGATGTTTCATTATAGCAAAAGTAACCCTAACTAGTTCAAGGTATAAAACTCTCATCCTGCTGGTGAGAAAAGACCTTGGATTATCTCATATCATAGATGGGTGGAACCTCTTAGATTCTGTGTTCCACACTCAGCTCTTAGATAGCAAAGTACTTTATAAGGGTAAAAACAGGTGCCAAGAATACAAATATCACAGCAGTAAGTCTGACATGGAATTAAAGTGAAAAGATACAGAAAACATGTCTTCCTTCTTCCCTGATACACAAGCATTGCTTTCTCTGTCTCAAATCAATTCTCCAAAACTTCTTAACAAATTGGGGAAGGGGTGAGAATAAAATCTAACTCTTCGTGGTGGCATATGGGTCCATAGCCTTACAGCTTCCTGCATACCCAGTCTGTAGCCCATTCGGGAATTTTTCCTCCTGTACATCATCTGAGCAGAGTTCTGAAGACACCCTGTTGAATACCTGAAGGAAGCAGAAGTTGGCTATTAGCTCAACTACACTTTTGTATAGTGTTGATCACTTTGAAGTCTTTCATCTCATGGAAGGATGTGCAGTTTGGCCTAAAATCCAGACCTTAGAGCCACTGGGCATTTTGACAAGTTTAGCATAGGGTAAACTTGTGCTTTACAATGACAATAACATCAGAGTCATGCCACCAAAGAACTTGAGACCAAATTACTGAGGAGTTGCCTAGATTGTGTTGCTACAAATATCACACAGCCCATATATCTCCCTTCTGTCATTTGATAAAAACATTCTTTTTTTTTCTTTTGTCTTTTTGAATCTAACACACACACACACACACACACACACACACACACACACACACTATCCTTGTAAATGTTCTATTGCTATTAAGAGATAGTATAACCAAGGCTACTGATTTTTAAAAAAGCATTTAATTGGGGCTTGCTTATAGTTTCAGAGAGTTTTAACACATGGTCATAATGGCAGGAAGCATGACAGGAAACAGGTAGACACAGTTCAGGAGAAATAGCTGCAGGATGGAGGAAGAGATACACTGGGCCTAGCTGGAGTTTTTGAAACTCAAAGCCCACCCCCTAATGTAACATTTCCTCCAATAGGGCCACACCTCCTAATCCTTCCTAATAGTACCAGTTTCTGATGACTAAACATCCAAATACAAGCCTGTGGATATCATTCTTATTCAAACCACCACATTCCATTCCCTAGCCCCCATTGGCTTGTAGCCACATCATAATGCAAGAATGCACTCAATCCAACTCCAAAAGGTCCCATAGTCTATCACAGTATCAACATTGTTTAAAAGTCCAAAGTTCAAAGTCTCTCCTGAGACTCATGGGTATCTCCTAACTGTAACCTCCAGTAAAGTCAAAATTTAAAAAGCAGATCACATACTTTCAACATGCAATGGCATAGGATATATATTGCCATTATAAAAGGGGTTGGGGAGGGAGCACAGTGAGAACATACTGGACCAAAGCAAGACTGAAAAACAAGGTGGAAAAACTCCAAACTTGGCATCTCCACGTCTGATGTCAAAGAATCTTCAGATCTCCACCTTATTTTGGCTTTGTTGAATGCAAAACACTTCTCTCTCTCTCTCTCTCTCTCTCTCTCTCTCTCTTGGACTGGTTTCACTACCTGTGAACAGCATTCCTTGGCAGGTATTCCACAACTCTGGCATCTCCTACACAATCCAGCTGTCACCTCCACAGTTCAACACAATGACCTCTCTGTACCTCTATGTGGTGACATCCCTGACACATGCCTGGCCTCAGCAGCTTGTCCTAGCTGAACAGATTCCATTTACCATAAAAAGTATTCTTTGTTAAATAGTTGATCTGGGCACATGGGTGCATAGTATTGGTATTTACTCCACACATCCCCCAACCAATTCTAAATAATAGTTCAGATCTTGGACATAAGTCAAGGCAATGATTCTTTAAGGAAAGAAAACGTGAAATAAAGTATGTTTTTGGGCTAAGGATATAATTCTGTGGCTGGAAACTTGCCTAGCATGTGCAAAGCCCTGAGTTTAATCCTTGGTGCCAGAAAACAATGTTTGAGGCCAGATATAAAAGTCTATGTATACTAGAATCTCAGCACTTGGAAAATGGTAAGAGAAAGAGAGTTCAAGGCCAGAGTGAGAAATGAGCCTCTGCAACAAATAGAAGGCAATGAAGCACAGTCCATGCCCCATATGTGACCCATCTCTGTCCCAAGGCATTGCAAGCCCAAGTGCAGAGATACAATGTCCAGTCCTTAAAACAGTCCTGCTGGCTGGAAGTAGCAGGAACAGAAAGTCAGACTACAACTTGGGTTTAGTTGGCAGACTGAGAAAACCCAAACAATAACAACAAAACCTACCAGAACTAAGGGGCCAAATCTCTGAGGATCTCTCTCAAAGCCAACTCTAGTTGGTTGGTTGGTTGTGAGTTTTTGTTTCGTTTTGTTTTGTTTTTGTGCTTTGTTTGTGTGTGTGTGTGTGTGTGTGTGTGTGTGTGTGTTTTATTTTGTTTTATTTTGTTTTGTTATTTCAAGACAGCGTTTCTCTGTGTAGCCCTGGCTGCCTGGAACTCACTCTGTAGATCATGCTGGCCTCGAACTCAGAAATTTGCCTGCCTCTGCCTCCCAAGTGCTGGGATTAAAGCCGTGTGCCACCACTGCCCAGCTTCAACTCTGGGGGTGTTTTTGTTTTTGTTTTTGTTTTTGTTTTTGTTTTTGTTTTTGTTTTTGTTTTTGTTTTTTATTTATATTCCTAAGGTTTCCCTGCCCTTCCTGGTCGCCCTCCTAGAGTTCTGCACCCTATCCCCCTCCCCTTTGCCTCTGAGGGGGTGCTCTTCCACCCTCCCATCTCACATACAACCCACTCCAGCACCCCCCTTTTCTGGGGCATCTAGTCTCCACAGGATTAGGTGAATGCTTTCCCACTTAGGCTAGACCAGGCAGTCATATATACATATATATATATATATATATATATATATATATATATATATATATATATATATATATATATATATATATATATATATATATATGTGTGTGTGTGTGTGTGTGTGTGTGTGTGTGTGTGTGTGTGTGTGTGTGTGTGTGTGTGGGTGTGTGTGGGTGTGTATGGGGGCATGGAGATGGGGCACAGTCAGCCTGTGTATACTCTCTGATTGGTGGCTTAGTCTCTGGGAGGTCTCAGGAGGGCAGGTTAGTTGAGACTGTTGGTCTTCCTATGGGGTTGCAATCTACTTCAGCTCCTTCGATTTTTCCCTTAACTTTTCTATAAGGAGCCCTAACCTTAGTCCAATGATTGACTGTAAGTATATGTATGTATCTGTCTCAGCATCTGCTGGTAGAGCCTCTCAGAGAACAGCCATGCTAAGCTCCTGTCTGCAAGCACAACGTGGCATCAGTAATAGTGTCAGGGTTTGGTGCCTGCCCATGGGATGGATCCCAAGTTGGGCCAGGAGATAAACAGGGCCCCCAGAGGAGGGATGGGATCACCGACCTTCACCTCTGTTTTAAAAAAATTAATGTAATATTCTATTCAACATTTGAGAATTTTATACATATATATTATGTATTTTAATGTTTTTATTCTTGACCCATTCCCTCCAACTCCTCCCAGACCACCCTCCTCCATCTTAGAGCATGGTGGCATGCAGGCAGACAGGGTGCTAGAGACATAGCTAAGAATTTTACATCCAGCTACACAGGCAGCAAGAGAGGAGAGACACTGTCCTCAGCATAAGCTTTTGAAAGTTCAAAGCCATACTTCAGTGACACACTCTCTCCAACAAGGCCACATATATTCCAAAACAGTCCACACCTCCTAATCCTTTTAATCATTTCACATAGTGCCACTCCATGGTGAGTGAACATTAAAATATGTGAGCCTGTGGGGACCATTCTTACCTTTCTGAACTTCATGTACTCTTGTACACACGTGTATACAGAGAGAGAGAGAGAGAGAGAGAGAGAGAGAGAGAGAGAGAGAGGGAGAGAGTATGTCCACTGAGTCCAAATGAGTCTAATTAGTTCTACCAGAATGTCCAAAGGTGTGGGGTCATCCACTAGAACACAGCATAACCCTGAAGAAAACCAACTACACCCTTTCTCCAGCCTTGAGCAGGCTAAATAGACCTTAGGTATTTGCCATAGTTGGACATTAGTGACCCAGGTGGAGTCCTTTCCTACCGGAGTAGACTGCCCACTGAGCTTGCTTTCCAATCCAGCTGAAACAAAGCAACTCAATCCAGCTGCAACTAAGGATGGAGCCTAAGACTTTCCCTATATAAAGGCAGTGCTGACTATTAAACTTTGAGCCTTGATCAGAAACTTTCGACTTGGCTTCATCCTTCTCTCGTACCCTGTCCTATTCATTTCCAGTCCCCATTTCAGGTAACCCAGTTCATCCATGGCTGCTGGATAACTACAGCCAACTCACCTCCCCACAGAAACAATTAACTGCCAATAACTCTCATGGAGACATTTCCTCAAGGTAGGCTCCTTTCTCTGTGATAATTCCAGCTTTAGTCAAGTTGGCACACAAAACCAGCCAGTATACCATACAAAGAAAGCCACTCGAATGTTGTCGAGCCTCCTGAACTTTGTCTGCTCTGCTGAGCATGTAAGAGATGCTTACTGAGGTGGTTTGAATAGGTTTGGCCCCCACATATCATGAATGATTGGCCATAGGGAGTGATATTAGTAGAAAGTAGGGCCTTATTGGAGTAGGCATGACCATCTTTGAGGAAATACGTCACTGTGGGGTGAGCTTTGAGGTCTCCTATCCTCAAGCTATACCTAGTGTGACATATAGTTTCCTCCTTACTGCCTTTGGATCAAGTTGTAGCACCTTCCTGCTGTAGCACCAAGTCTGTCTGCACAATGCCTTGCGCCTTGCTTCCCACCATGACTATAATGGTTTATAATGGGCTAAATCTCTGAAACTGTAAGCCAGCCTCAATGAAAAGTTTTTCTTTATAAGAGTTGCACTGGTGTCTTTTCACAGCAATGAAACCCTAACTAAGACATGCAGTGTGCTAACCTAAAGGTTTGATGTATCTGCAATATAAGCATTGATGTTTAGTATGGTAGCTTCTTAGTAATTAATTTAATTAATAAATTTAGTTGTTTTTTAATGAAACTGATAAACAGAGATTACAGTGGCACCAGTCAGGCTATAGACTGGCATTTAGGTCCAGCCATTGCAGAATATTGCTAAATCCCAGACATCAATAGAAGAGTAGGGCAAGCCATAAACTGGATATCTAGGTATGAGGGACTGTGCCATAACATTAAGGGCTATTCTTTAGGTCTAAGGATAAAACAGTACACCTCCAGAGTCTAAAGAGATGGCTCTCTGGGTTAAGGCACTCTCCATCAAGTCTGATGACCTGAAGCCAATCCTTAGGGCCATGGTAGAAGTAGAGAACTAACGGCTGCAAGCTGTCCCCTAAACTCCACATGCACACACACATACGCATACACACAATTAATATAAAAGGAAAGAACGAAAGAATAATTTTTTCAAAAGATTAAAGGAGAAGAAAATCTCCCAAACCTGAAAAATTATTTAAAAAAATAGTAAAATTTATATTTAAATGTTCGGAACAAGCTAAGACTATCTTCTCTTGCCACTGCTCCTCAACATAGTACTAGAAGATCTAACCAGTTTAAAGTGAGTTCAAGTGCAGGTGCCCATGGAAGCCAGAGAAATCTTATAGGATAAGAGATGGTTGTATAATAAAAGAAACTGGGTGTAGGTGTTGGAAAACAAACTCAGATCTTTGGTGACAGCAACACTCTTAACTGATGGGCCAACTCTCTCCCTCCCAGGAAGTAATTCAAATGTGTTCTTAGAACAAACGCAAGAAATTAAAGGCTCAGGTGTCATGTGAAAATTGAACACATAAAAATTAAGGCTGAAAATGTAATATATCTTCATCTTTCAGGCACACACCTGCAGGATCTATATGGTTTTCACGGAAAAGAACGAAATTACAGGAAGTGCAAAGGACGAAATTACAGGAAGTGCAAAGGACGAAATTACAGGAAGTGCAAAGGGTGTTAAGACACAGAGTTTGCTTCAGCAAGTGCTTTTCTGGCCCATTTTGTAGCAAGTCTCCAGCAAACTTCCTTGGGTTTCTTCCAATCAAGACAATATTGTAGCTTGCATGTGCCCTTGCCTGACACTCGTGAAGTATTTCAGTGATGACCTCTGTCACAGGATCCTCTACAGTACCCACCAACATGGTATTAAGAATCCAACTTGTCAACACAAAGTTTGTAGCTAAATGAAAGGATGGACCATCCAGAGAGTGCCCCACCCAGGTGGTCCATCACATAATCAGCCACCAAATGCAGACACTACTGCATACCCCAGCAGGACATTGCTGAAAGGACCCTGATATAGTTGTCTCCTGTGAGGCTTTGACAGTCCCTGACAAATACAGAAGTGGATGCTCACAAGGGCAGAACACAGGGTCCCCAATGTAGGAGCTAGAGAGAGTACCCAAGAGCTGTAGTGGTCTGCAACCCTATAGATGGAACAACAATATGAACTAATCAGAACCCCCAGAGCTCATGTCCTAGCTGCATATGTATTAGAAGATGGCCTAGTTGGCCATTATTGGGGAAGAAAGGCCCTTGCTCTAGCAATGTTTATATGCCCCAGTCCAGGGGAATGCCAGGGCCAAGTAGTGGGAGTGGGAGGGTAGGGGAGCAGGGCGGGGGGAGGGTATAGGGGACTTATGGGATAACACTTGAAATGTAAATGAAGAAATTCTCTAATAATAAATAAATTTTTAAAAATTATAAGAATTCAGAGACAGTACAATTGGAAAAGTTAGGCAACTTGAATCAATTCTTTATAAGGTTGTTGCAATGTTACTGTTACTGATACTGGAACAAAACTGTTTCTATCTTTGGGATGAGTTAAATTACCATAGAGCTACATGGCAGAATAACATTCCATTTCATAGAGAGCACTTTACCAACAAAAGCTGGAAAAACATATGTATAATTTGCATTGTGTTGTGTAGTAGAATTATGAATACTAGGAGCTTAGTGGAAGTGAGATGGTAGTGAGACATGCATATACGGATTATAGATAACACACATATATAACATGTTACATATGTACATTGAATAATGTTAACAACCACTTAATAAAATGCAGTTAAGTCCTCCACCACTGTCTGTTGGATGGAAAAAAATAAATACTTGCCTGAGCCAGAAAAAAAAAGAATCCAACTTGTCACTTTCACATTGTCCATCTTCTGCATAAACAAACCAATTTGTTTCAGTAATGCAGGATATATATATATTTTTTTCACACTCCATACAATTATTTATTATTCCTCTTTGGTTTCCTGAGCATTTGCTAGCCTAGGGTAGCTAAGATTTCCTCCATTTACAATAATTATGAGAGAAAAGAAGGGAGATGATAAAAAAAAAAAATGGCTTCACCTCATAAAGTTAATATTAAAACCTGAGTTCATACTTGACAAACACTTTAGAACTTATGACAACTGAGATACTCTAAGGCATGAAAAAGATTAAAGCAATGCCCTTGCTTTCAGATAATTCTCTGTCTAGTGAGCAAAACAGAGCACTCTGCAGCCAGTGAGCTGTACTGAATGCTGCACTGAAAGGGTGAGTGAGCCCAGGATAAGAAGGTAGGGACGCTTGCTTGCTTTAGGAGAAAGTTGAGGAAAGTGGGAAGGCAGCGAGGATCTCTCTGAGGACTTGATCTGGTGTTGATGGTAGGATTTTTACCTAGCAGAGACAAGAAGTCAGGAGCAGACACTCAAGGCTGAGGGAAGCAAGCCAACAAAGACTTCACCAAAGCAGGTGCCTGTGTGGAGTACAGGAATAAGGAGATGGAGCTAGTTACAGACGTTTACTTAGAAACTGTACTTCTGAGAGTTCTGCCATTTTAAAAACAAACTGCACCACTATTTATTTAACATAATATTTAAATGACTCTCTAAAACATAAATGCCTAGTTTAGTTCCATATTAAGCAGTAATATCCATGAAATCACACATCTGAAGTGCTAATTATGTGGTTCTAATATCCATTAAAAAAAATAAGTCGCATATATTGTACAAAGGCTTACACTAGCACCAGTTGTCTCTTGTGCCCCCGGGCGGCCAGCAGCACTCTGCTAGCTGGGAAGTGCTCGCTGTTTTACAGCTTTTGTGAACTGTGGAGGATGGTGGGAAAAACTTTCTACTATGAGATCATGCTCTAAGAAAGCACTGGATTTCTGCCAGAAGTAAGCGGATACTGATGAAAAATGCTAACACAGGTGATAGAGAAAAAGATAATTCAGTAAGGTGAGAAGAAAAAGGGTATCCCATGATTGCACAGAAGGGAAAAACTACTTCATCATAGGAATCTAGTGGAAAAAGCAAATTGATAGGTAACTTTAAGTTAGGTAATTTGGGGTTTATTTATTTTGTTTTGAATGGACACTTGAGCAAGGGTATCAGGATAACTACTAGTCATAATTAGTTGGGGGTTTTTTTTGTTGGTTTTTTTTGTTTGTTTGTTTTGTTTTGTTTTTTGGGACAGGGTTTCTCTGTATAGCCCTGGCTGTCCTGGAACTCACTTTGTAGACCAGGCTGGCCTTGAACTCAGAAATCTACCTGTCTCTGCCTCCCAAGTGCTGGGATTAAAGGCATGCGCCACCACACCCGGCTTCATAATTAGTTTTTTTAATTTAAATTTTAATTCGAGTTCAACAAACTTGTCTCTCAATGCAGCAGTCACACTAGCCACATATCAGGTACTCAAAGTCACATGACTGGTGGTTACTGTATAGAATAGGGAAAATATAGGGCATGCTCGTCATAGCCAAAAATTCCTCCTTTTCCATCTTTATTTATATAGTTCCAAACAAAAATTGTATATATTTCACACATATAATTATAATGTATAATTTTAAAATACATACAGATTACATAATATTTACCACTGTCAAGCTAATTAATACATCTATCACCTCGTTGTTGCTATTATAGGTTTTAAAAGTGTGTAAGAGACTTACTATTTTTGTAAATCATGAGTCAGATAATATAGTATATGTATAATATAGTAGTATAATATGACCATCGTGTTGTACATTAGATACCCAGAGTTATTTATCCTAAATTATTTAGCTATTGTTCTTTTGAGTAAAATTCTGTACTAGACATACAGGATGTGAAGGACTAGCATTGCAAACTACACTGCATTACAAGGAACATCCCCCAAATAATAGTAGATGAGGCTCATTTTACTAGCCACAGAAACAAGACGACAATGGACTAACTAAAGGGGAGGTACAATTATCAATAAACAGAAAAAGACTGCCGTCCTGCAGGAATGGTCATTGTGAGCTTGCTGGATTATAGGACATAATGAGAGCAAATCCCATTGCCTCGTGGTGTTGCTGGAATCCCATGGAGCAGCTTCTTCAGGATGAAAAAAACAAAACAGAAAGATGTTTCTAAGTGAGGGCTCTACCTCCAGAACTCTGGATTTCTACTGAGGGCCACTTATATCCCTAACCATGCTATCAACCGGAACAGATGTCCCTACTGTTCATAACTTAAGATTTCTCTCCTGGACACACCTTTCCTCTGACTATTCCTCTCAGCTTTTTACGTATTTTTATGCAGTTTTTGTACCTATTTACTGTGGCCATGTATCCACTTCTTCTGGGCCTGGGCTTTTCTGTCAGTAAGAATGGACTAAGGATATCTGTAAAAAAAACACTGAATTAAAAGAGCATGCACTTGGAAGGCCTAGTAGAAGCATAGAAAATTCAAATAAATACTGCAAACATAAGTCACAGGGCTGTCCCTACCTTTTTTGTTTTGCCCAGCTTACAGAGCAGTGCATAAACTGGATTGGTGGAAGTGGAGGCAGGCTGCGAAGCCTCTGACAACTAAAAATCAGCGAATCCTTGTGCTTGTATCTTACAAGATACAAGCAATGACTCTAAAAATGAAAGAACTTGAATAGAAACTGAAACGTCTTGAGGTTCAGTTTTAAGACTCCAGGGAGCCTTAGCTTACTGGGGACCTCCTCAGGGAACCACGTGGAGCTGGGATCCATGCAAAAGCAAGAGGAATTTATTGTTCCAGTGCACTGGGGTCATCCCAGTCCTGAAGGAGATGCAGCGACCCCCAACTCCTGTTCAGCGAGTTGTTATATGGTTTCCAGGGGCAGAATAGAGCATCAGCAACTAGGCACAATATGATTGGCGGAACGGTGCACCCTTGAAACTGATTGTTTTGGGGTTTTTTGGTTTGTTTTTATTTTTTTGTTTTGTGGGGTTGTTTGTTTGTTTGTTTTGTTTTTTGTTTTTTCAAGAGAGGGTTTCTCTGTGTAGCCCTGGCTGTCCTGGAACTCACTCTGTAGACCAGGCTGGCCTCGAACTCAGAAATCTGCCTGACTCTGCCTCCCAAGTGCTAGGCATGTGCCATCACCACCCTGCTAAACTGATTGGTCTGTAGGGAAAGAGGTACCTAGGACTTCCCTTGTCTGGAGGTGGTCAACAGTCAGTCTTGCGGAATGTGTCCCCACCTGCAGGTCAGTTCGGCCCTGCAGTCTGAGAAATGTTAATTAGCTTCTCCCTTCCAGAGGAGCAAGTGTTTCATGACCTTCCCAAAGTCCTAAGCTGGAACTTTTCATAGTCATCAGTGAGAATAATGGCTGCTTCCAAAACACTCTGGGCAAATGCCTAAAATCATGCGAAAGAATGACCATCTTTGAAAACAGTGGCCTACTAGTGAACAGAGGACTTCAAAGCCACAGGGAAAATTTGGCAACTTAAGCAATGAGTTTGAGAGTATTGCTTCCTTAAGGATCCGAAGGGATTAGGAGAGGCAGACTTCCAATATGAGCAAAGGAATAGCCCGAATTCAAGATCACTTCCCAAAAATTAGAGAATCATAAATTAGTATAGGTAGTATAGGAATGCAAGCACATCTTTGTGGGTGCACATGTGTGTCTTTGTCAATGTGCATGTTCAGGGAGGTACCCATGTGCTCATCATGGATCTGCATGTAGAACACAGAGGACAATTTGGGGTACTATGCCTCAGGTACCATCCACCACAGTTGTTTTGTTTTGTTTTGTTTTGTTTTGTTTTGTTTTTGAAGTAGAGTCACTCCTTGGCCTGGAGCTCAGCATTTAGAGTAGGCTGTCAGGCCATCAAGTCCAACCATTAGATCGTCTCGTCTGTCTTTGTCTCTACAGGGCTAGGATTTCAAGTGTATACTACTGATACAGTCTATAAATGATACAGCCTAGGGGTATTGATCAGATTCCTTTTCTCTGACAGTTAAAGAATTAATAAGCAGGAAAAATCTAAAGTGCAACAGATAGCAGCAGAGGAAGCTCAGGAGCCGCAGATAGGATCAGTAGTTGAAGAAAGGTGTTTATTGCAGGTGAGGAAATACATATACAACACATGAACACAGTATACACACACACACACACACACACACACACACACACACACCCTTTGCAATGCATTGTGGCATGGGAGGGACTCAGAAAGCAAAAATCCAGTCTCTTCTCAAGGCCTAGGAGTTTTGAAGCCTCTGAAAAGTCTTCCTCCTCTAATATGGTCAGTTTGAAGACAGGTAAGATGGGTATTTGGTCCCCAACTGTTGTGTGGTATGTCCTTCTCTAGGCAGTCCATGAGCAGGGGCCCAGATGGTAGGAGATAAGAGCTCCCAGGCTTTTGTCTCAGAAGGTTGAGGAAGAAGCTGGCCCTCTTGGAAATTTGCCATGTTTATTACCTAGTGATATCCCCTCCCCCATCTGTCTGCCTACAAGGGAGTCTATCTAACTCCTGCTCTCTCCCTAATGTGGCCAGTTTTGTTTGTTTGTTTGTTTGTTTGTTTGTTTGTTTTTTACATGTGTCCTAGAAATTGAACTCGGCGTCTTACCAGCTGAACCATCTCCACAACCCTGAAAGGACTATCATTGATTCTTGTGCCAGAGTTTACTTCATTTTTGACTAAAGAACTTCTCAGCACATAACTTGTATACAAGTATTCACTGGATCTTTGAATGTTTTGAGATTATCTTTTTGAATACTCACTAACCCGTTGCACAGAACCAAAAGGGAGGTGTACATATGTCCAAGACTGCTACTTACAGGGATGCTACATGGCTGATCCAGGAGGCGTTTCTCTCAGTTTACTCCATACAAAACCAGGGAGTCCTGCAGGATAACAGGGAGCCAGACAACCTCACTGCCCCCCACTGCTTAATCACTGGGACAGACAAAGAACCTGGCAAGTTGCCATCCTCTTTGTCATGCCATTTACAAGGGATGCCAGAGGCCCTCCTCGACTTCAGTCTCCTTCAGCACCTCTTTCCATTGTCACAGAAACAAAGTGTGAGGAAGAAGAAAGGGGAGGAAGGCAAAAGAGGATAGGTGGGAGGGCAAAAACACAAATAGGGGTGTTTCTTACCTATGATGCTTGGTTCTTGTTGACAATGAGGATGATGGAAACAGTTAATGACAACACTCAGAGACTGGTGTTTTTGTCTAATCTATTTACTCACAGCATTTGGAACTGAGAAGAAAAATAGAAAACCTAGTGAAGAAAATCATTTAGGCATCTAAAATGGGGTGCTTAATTGGCTGGTATTGAGCCATACTTCAGAAATGAATTTTTTAACTACTGCCCAAGGGCAAGGATAATTGAAACAAGAGTTATCGATAATGTGCACCTGTTGGCCAATTCTGGCTAAGGATTGAACTCTCCTTAGAAGATACGAATTTTTGAAAATTCAATTGCAGACAGATCAGGGCTATTAACTTTAAGCAACAGAAATTATATCGATTTGAAGCAAAGAAGGGGGAAGATATCTATTGATTTATTCATTAAACCAACCATAGAGATCTCAGGAAGGACTTTAGATAATCTCTCTCTCTCTCTCTCTCTCTCTCTCTCTCTCTCTCTCTCTCTCTCTCTCTCTCTCTGTATGCTGGACTGACTGGATAAACTGGAGTCCTTGCACTTTCATGGGAGAAGTCTTTCCTTCATAAATTTTCCCCATGTTCTGCACAGGGCTACTACGCGATAAGCACAGGTCGTTCCTGGATCATCAAGGCACTTCAAATATCTCACTGCTGCCTACTACTTTCTTCACAAAAAACTCAAACAAAATATGCATTCCTCCCAATATCAAAGGGTATGATCATTTTACCGAAGGGTCAAGATGCCTCCTCCTGTGGCACCATTGCTATACAGTCAAGCCTGCCTAGAAAACAGAGGTAGGCCAAAGACCAAGAAAATTTGCCTAACTAAGAGACTAGGTAAGACCTCTCAGATAGGACAGTCTTATTAAGTGTGCAGGAAGCTAATGTTCCTAAATGGGTCCCATATGGACAGGATGGTTGTAATTACTAATGTGTCACCATTTAAAAAGTAATTGGAGCATTTTTTTAAAAATACAAAGTCAAATTCCTCAAAATATTCTTTTCTTGCTGCCCAGAACTGATGAAACATCTGTTTGATGACAAGATAAAAGAGATAGTAAGATGTTGGTTTACTGATCATTATGGAAATCATTTTGGAGTTTGAGGGTGTTCTTTGCAGTTTTGTTACTGTGAGAAAACTCAATGAAGGAAAAGTGGGACATAAAGTAGAAAGTCAATTCTTTTTTTTCTTCAATTACTTATTATTTCACAATAATATTATTTTCCATTATTTCACAAACATGTATACAGAAAGAGATTTTATAAGAAGCATACATACACAGAGATATACACATACACAGAAAGAGATTTTATAAGAGACATACACACAGAGAGGCAAGGATGTTTTTCTCCTCACAAACAGAGACAATACTTGCTTTAGATTGTTCAAAAAGAACTAAGTAAAAAAGATAGATCCACCTTTAGGACTATATAACTATTACTCTATTTCAGTTTTTCTTTTATTTCAAAAATCAAGGCTGAAGATGTAGCTCATTTAGTAGAATGTTTGCTAAGCATGCACAGAACACTGAGTTCAGTCCTTGGCACCTTGTGATCCTAAATCATAGAGGTGGAGAAAGGAGGATCAGAAGACCATCCTTGGATACAGTAGGCACTATCCCAAAGGAGAAAGATGAATTGTTAAGATAAAAATGTTCCCACTAAAAAGGCTTTGTCTTTCAGTGACACAGAGTTTAGAATTATAGGATAAGTTAAAGGGCAGTTGGTGCACTTTGTCCTTTGAGAAATACAAATGGATAGTAGAACCAAAAGGACCATGAGAAAAAATGACAATAAAAATGTTTTGGCCCTCCTCTGCTAGAGGAGAGTTGGCCTACAGGGAGTGCTCTGACCCCAGGACTCAGGTGAGATTGCCATTTTCTATCCAGGTTCCCTCTGAAGAAGGTCCTCGCGTGAGAGCATGCAGGCCTCAGAAGCAACAGAGCTTCTTGGGCAGGGTCCCTTTGGGCCTTCATCTTCAGCCAGGAGGTGGAACTGATCCTCAGTCCTCTGTGCTCCTTTCCTGCCAGAAAAGAAATGGCCTACAGGGAGTGCTCTGACACAGGGACTCAGGAGAGAGCTGGTCTCCCAGGAGTGCTGACAGAAGGTAACAGACTCACTGGGAGAACAAGCTCCAAACAGAAAGAGACAGCTAGAACATCTAACACCAGAGATAACGATGGTGAAAAACAAATGTAAAAATCTAACCAACAGAAACCAAGACCACTGAGCATCATTAGAAGCCAGTACTAAAACCTGGATACCCCAATAACCCGAAAAGCAAGATTCGGATTTAAAATCATATCCTATGATGCTGGTAGAGGATTTTAAGAAGGACATTAATAACTCCCTTAAAGAAATACAGGAGAATACAGATAAACAGGTAGAAGTTCTTAAAGAAGAAACATAAAAATTCCTTAAAGAATTACAGGGAAACACAACCAAACAGATGAAGGAATTGAACAAAACCATACAATATCAAGATGGAAGTAGAAAGAATAAAGAAAACCCAAAGGGAGACAACTCTGGAGATAGAAACCCTAGGAAAGAAATCAGGAGCCATAGATGAGAGCATCACCAACAGAATACAAGAGATGGAACAGAGAATCTCAGGTGCAGAAGATTCCATAGAGAACATGGACACAACAATCAAAGAAAATGCAAAATGCAAAAAGATCCTAATTTAAAACATCCAGGAAATCCAGGACACAATGAGAATACAAAACCTAAGGATAATAGGTATAGAAGAGAATGAAGAGGTTCAACTTAAAGGGCCAGTAAATATCCTCAACAAAATTATAGAAGAAAACTTCCCTAACCTAAAGAACGACATGTCCCATGAACATACAAGAAGCCTACAGAACTCCAAATAGACTGGACCAGAAAAGAAATTCCTCTAGACACATAATAATCAGAACAACAAATGCCCTCAATAAAGACAGAATATTAAAAGCAGTAAGGGAAAAAAGTCAAATAACATGTAAAGGCAGACCTATTAGAATTACACCAGATTCCTCACCAGAGACTATGAAAGCCAGAAGATCCTGGACAGATGTTATACAGACCCTAAGAGAACACAAGTGCCAGCCCAGGCTGCTATACCCAACAAAACTCTCATTTACCATAGACGGAGAAACCAAATTATTCCATGACAAAATCAAATTCACACAATATCTTTCCACAAATCCATCCCTTCAAAGGATAATAAAAAGAACACTTCAACACAAGGAGGGAAACTATGCCCTAAAAAGCAAGAAAGTAATCCTTCAACAAAACTAAAAGAAGATAGCCACAAGAACAGAATCCCAATTCTAACAACAAAAATAACAGGAAAAAATTACTTTTCTTTAATTTCTCTTAATTGACTCAATTCCCCAATAAAAGACATAGACTAACACACTGGCTACATGAACAGAACCCAACATTTTGCTGCATACAGGAAACCCACTTCAGAGACAAAGACAGATACTACCTCAGAGTAAAAGGCTAGAAAACAATTTTCCAAGCAAATGGTCCCAAGGAAAAATCTGGAGTAGCCATTCTAATATCAAATAAAATTGACTTTCAATCCAAAGTTATCAAAAAAGGGTAGGAGGGGCACTTCATACTCATCAAAGGTAAAATCAACAAAGATGATCACTCAGTTCTGAATATCTATACTCCAAATGCAAGGGCATCCACATTCATTTTTGTTTGTTTGTTTTTGTTTTTGTTTTTGGATTTTTTTCTTTTGTTGTTGTTGTTTTTTTGTTTGTTTGTTTTGTTTTGTTTTCCGAGACAGGGTTTCTCTGTGTAGCCTTGGCTGTCCTGGAACTCACTCTGTAGACCAGACTGACCTCGGTTATAGGGGACTTTTGGGATAACACTTGAAATGTAAATGAAGAAATTCTATAATAAAAAAATCAAAAAAAAAAGAAAAAAACCCTCTCTAGCAGTGGTACAGTAAGTGCCTTTGTGTGCACCGTGAGATGTATTAACTGTCTGAGAAGAATGAGGCATTATTTATTTTTTGATATTCTGATAATCATATAGTACTTTATAAAAACAGAAAAAAAGTCAGAAATAAAAAGAAAGACATAACAACAGAATCTGAAGAAATCCAAAAAAATCAACACATCCTACTACAAAAGCCTATACATATCAAAAGTGGAAAACCTGGGTGAAAGGACAATTTACTAGACAGATACCAGGTACCAAAGTTAAATCAGGATCAGATTAATGATCTAAACAGTCCCAAATCCCCTAAAGAAATAGAAGCAGTCATTAATAGTCTTCCAACCAAAAAAAGCCCAGAACCAGATGGATTTAGTGCAGAGTTCTATCAAAGAAGACCTAATTCTAACTCTCCTTCAAAGAAGATATAATTCTAATTCTCCTCAAACTATTCCACAAAATAGAAACAGAAGGCACTCTACCCAATTCATTCTATGAAGCCACAATTACTCTGATACCTAAACCACACAAAGAACCAACAAAGAAGGAAAACTTCAGACCAATTTCCCTTGTGAATATTGCAGCAAATATAATCAATAAAATTCTCTCAATCCGAATCCAAGAACACATCAAAACTATCATCCATCATGATCAAGTAGGCTTCATTCCAGGGATGCAGGGATGGTTCAATATTCAGAAATCTATCAATGTAATCCACTATATAAACAAACTCAAAGACAAAAAAACCACAGAATCATCTCATTAGATGCTGAGAAAGTATGTGACAAAATCCAATACCCATTCATGATAAAAGTCTTGGAAAGAACAGGAATTCAAGGCCCATACCTAAACATAATAAAAGCAATCTACAGCAAACCAGTAGCCAACATGGAAAGAAAGTTGAAGCAATCCCACTATTTTAGGAACAAGACAAGGTTGCCCACTTTCTCCCTACCTAATCAGTAGAGTACTTGAAATCCTAGCCAGAGCAATTAGACAACAAAAGGAGATCAAGGGGATACAAATTGGAAAAGAAAAGGTCAACATATCACTATTTGCAGATGATTTGATAGTATATATAAGTGACCCTAAAATTTCACCAGAGAACTCCTAAACCTGATAAATAGCTTCAGTGCAAAAGCTGGATATAAAATTAACTCAAACAAATCAGTGGCCCTTCTCTACACAAAGGATAAACAGGCTTAGAAAGAAATTAGGAAAAGATTACCCTTCATAATAGTCACAAATAATTTTTAAAAAAATACCATGGTATGACTCTAACTAAGAAAGTGAAAAATCTATATGACAAGAACTTCAAGTCTCTGAAGAATGAAATCAAAGAAGATCTCAGAAGATGGAAGGATCACCATGCTCATGGATTGGCAGGATTAATATAGGCAAAATGGATATCTTGACAAAAGCAATTTATAGATTCAATGCAATCCCCATTAAAATTCCAACTCAATTCTTCACAGAGTTAGAAAGGGCAATTTGCAAATTCATCTTGAATAAGAAAAAAATCTAGGATAGCAAAAACTATTCTTAACAATAAAAGAACCTTTGGTGGAATCACCATGCCTGACCTCAAGCTATACTACAGAACAATTGTGATTAAAAACTACATGGTAATGGTATAGCAAAAGACAGGTAGATCAATGGAATAGAATTGAAGACCAAGAAATGAGCCCACACACCTATAGTCACTTGATCTTTGACAAGGGAGCTATTCAGTGGAAAGAAGACAGCATCTTCAAAATTGGTACTAGCTCAATTGAAGGTTACATAAATGAATACGAATTGATTCGTTCTTATCTCCTTGTACAAAGCTCAAGTCTAACTGGGTCAAGGAACTTCACATAAAACCATAGACACTAAAACTTATAGAATAGAAAGTGGGGGAAAGCCTCAAAGATATGGGCACAGGGGAAAAATTCCTCAATAGAACAGCAATGGCTTGTGCTGTACGCAAGAATCAATAAATGGGACCTCATAAAATTGCAAAGCTTCTGTAAGGCAAAGTACATTGTCAGTAAGACAAAAAAGCCACCAACAGATTCAGAAAAAATCTATACCAACCCCAAATCCTATAGTGAACTAATATCCCATATATATAAAGAACTCAAGAAGTTGGACTCCAGAAACCCAAATAACCCTATTAAAAAATGGGGTACAGAACTAAATAAATAATTCTCAACTGAGGAATACTGAATGGCTGAGAAGCACCTGAAAAAATGTTCAACATCCTTAATCACCAGGGAAATGCAAATCAAATCAACCCTGAGATTCCACCTCACACCAGTCAGAATGGCTAAGATCAAAAATTCAGGTGACAGGACATGCTGGCATGGATGTGGAGAAAGAGGAACATTACTCCATTGTTGGTGGGATTGCAAGCTTGTACAACCACTCTGAAAATCAGTCTGGTGGTTCCTCAGAAAACTGGTCATAGTACTACTGGAAGATCCAGCAATATCTTTCCTGTTCATATATCCAGAAGAAATTCCAACTTGTAATGAGAACACATGCTCCACTATGTTCATAGTAGCCTTTTTAAATAATAGCCAGAAGCTGGAAAGAACCCAGATGTCCCTCAACAGAAGAATGGATACAGAAAATATGATACATTTACACAATGGAGTACTACTCAGCTATTAAAAACAATGAATTTATGAAATTCTTAGGCAAGTGACTGGATCTTGAGGATATCAGCCTGAGTGATGTAACCCAATCACAAAATAACACACATGATATGCACTCATTGATATGTGGATATTAGCCCAGAATCGCAGAATACCCAAGTTACAATTTGCAAAACAGTTGAACCTCAAGAAGAAAGACTAAAGTATATACCTTGTTCCTTCTTAGAAGGGGGAACAAAATACCCATGGAAGAAGTTACAGAGACATAGTTCAGAGCTGAGACTGAATGAAAGACCATCCAGAGACTGCCCCATAAGGGGATACATCCCATAAACAATCACTAAACCCAGACATTGCAGATGCCAACAAGATTTTGCTGTCTCCAGTGCCTAGCAAATACAGAAGTGGATGCTCACAGTCATCTATTGGATCAAGCACAGGGTCCCCAATAAAGGAGCTAGAGAAAGTAACCAAGGAGCTGAAGGTGTCTGCAGCCTTATAGGAGGAACAACAATATGAACTAACTAGTACTGCCTCCCCCCCCCCCAGAGCACCCTGGGACTAAACTGCAAATCAAAGACAACACATGGTGGGACTCGTGTTTCTAGCTGCATATATAGCAAAGGATGGCCTAGTCGACCATCAATGGGAGAAGAGGCCTTTGCTCTTGCGAAGGTTCTATGCCCCTGTATAGGGGAATGCCAGGGCCAGGAAGCAGGAGTGGGTGGGTTTGGGAGCAGGAGGAGGTGAGAGGGGATAGGGAATTTTTGAAGAGGAAACTAGGAAAGGGGTAGCATTTGAAATGTAAATGAAGAAAATATATAGCAGAATACTATTCTGCTATTTTAAAAAATGAATTTATGAAATTCTTGGGCAAATGGATGTATCTGGAGGATATCATCCTTAGTGAGGTAACCCAATCACAAAAGAAGTCATTGGATATGCACTCACTGGTAAGTGGATATTAGCCCAGAAACTTAGAATGCCCAAGATACAATTTGCAAAACACAAGAAAATCAAGAAGGAAGACCAGCGTGTGGATACTTCATTCCTCCTTTGAATAGGAAACAAAATACCCATGAAAAGAGTTACAGAGACAAAGTTTGGAGCTAAGACGAAAGGCTGGACCATCCAGAGACTACCCCACTTGTTCCTACGGAACAAGATCCATCCCATAATCAGTCATCAAACTCAGACACTATTGCATAGGACAGCAAGAGTTTGCTGAAGGGACCCTGATATAGCTGTCTCATATGAGGCTATGCCAGTGCCTGGCAAATACAGAAGTAGATGCTCACAGTCATCTATATGATGGAACACAGGGCCCCCAATGGAGAAGCTAGAGATAGAACCCCAGGAACTGAAGTGGTCTGCAACCCTATAGGCGGAACAACAATATGAACTAACCAGAATCCCCAGAGCTCATGTCTCTAACTGCATATGTAGCAGAAGATGGCCTAGTCAGCCATCACTGGGAAGAGAGAGGCCCCTTGGTATTGCAAACTTTTTATGCCCCAATATGGGGGAACACTAGGGCCAAGAAGTGGGAGTGGGTGGGTAGGGAAGCAGGGCACGGGGAGGGGAGGGGGATCTTTTGGGATAGCATTTTAAATGTAAATTAAGAAAATATCTAATAAAATTTTTTTGAAAAAAAAAGAAAATATATAATAAAAAATATATATTTTTAAAATGCTTACATAAGATTGGGCTGTAGGCAAGCGTGTATGACATTTTTCTCATTGGTGATGGAGGGGTGCTATTATGGGTCTTACAGCCGTGCTGTTGGCCTTAAGTTTTAGAAGAAAGCAAGATAAACAAGTGATATGGAACAAGTCAGTAAGCAGTACCCTCCATGGCCTCTGTATCAGATCCTGCCTCAGGTTTCTGCCCTGCTTGAGTTCATGCCTGTCCTATCTTTCTTCAATGATAGACGACAATGTGCCAGTGTAAGTCAAATAAATCTTCTCCTCTCCAAGTTGATTTTGGTCATAGCCACAGAGTTTCATCAAAACAATAATAGATATGATAGCCTATTTGTATTTTCCCCTGAACATATATATCTCAACTACGGTTTTAGTATCCTTTCCACTATGACTAAAATTATGTTTCATATTTTTGAATCCAAGGGAATTTCCTCCAACTAGGAAATAATGGGAAATAAACTGTGTATTAATATATACTTAGAGATGGTTTTACCTCTTAAGAACATGCCTTTCTTTCTCCAACATGTGTTGGAGAAAGAAAGGCATCCTCTCCAACATGTGTTGCCACCTAAGGTTTTGATCTTAGCCATTCTGATTGGTATAAGGTGGAATCTCAGGGTCATTTTGATTTCCATTTGTCTGATCACTAAGGACTTTAGATGCTTCTCAGCCATTCCAGATTCCTCAGTTGTAAATTCTTGGTTTAGTTCTATACCCTAGTTTTTGATTGGGTTGTTTGGATTTTTGGTGATTAACTTCTTGAGCTCTTTGCATATTTTGGATATTAGCCCTCTACCTGATGTGAGATTAGTGAAGATTTTTTTCCCAATCTGTAGGTTCCTGATTTGTCTTATTGGCTATGCCCTTTGCCTTACAGAATCTTTCTAGTTTCGTGAGGTCTCATTTATCAATTTTTTTTTTATCTTAGAGCATGAGCCATTGGAGTTCTGTTTAGGAAATTTCCCTGTGCCAATGAATTTGAGGCTCTTTTTCACCTTCTCTTCTATTAGATTCAGTGTATCTGGTTTTCTGTTGAGGTCCTTGATCCTAGACACCTCAGTCCCACTTGAGAGAGAAAAGAAAGCAATCACAAGTGGGGAGGGAGAGAGGGGCCTGGGAGGGAAAGTGGATAGGGTGAGCAGGGAGTGGGGAAAAGAGGAGAACTTGATCTGGTATTGGGTGAGGGGAAAGGACTGAAGCCCTGAGGGCCATCAGAAAGAATGTAAACAGGCAACCTCAGGAAGTAGGAGGTAGAGGGGAACCCCCAGAATGCACCAGAGACCTGGGAGGTGAGAGACTCCCAGGACCTTAGGTAAAACTCTGGACAGTGGGGAGAAGGAACTTATAGAGCCAACCTCCAGCAGGAAGACAGGACATCAAATGAGGGATGGGGTTACCATCCCACAGTCACATCTCTGACCCAGAATTGTTCCTGTCTGAAAGAATTATAGGGATGGAAATGGAGAGGAGCCTGAGGAAAAGAAGGTCCAGGGACAGTCCCAAAGTAGGATCCAGCTCAAGGGGAGGTCCCAAGGCATGATACTATTACTGAGGCTATGGAGAGCTCACAAAAAGGGATCTATCATGATTGCCCTCCGAAAGACCCAAGAAGCAACTGAAAGAGTCAGATGCAGATATTTGCACCCAATCAATGGATAGAAGCAGCTGACCCCTGTCATTGAATTAGGGAAGTTGGAAAGAAGCTGAGAAGGGCCATCCTGTAGGAGGACCAGCAGTCTCAATTAATCTGGACCCCTTAGATCTCTGAAACACTGGACCACCAAACAGAAAACATACACCAGCTTATATGAGGCCCCCAAAACACATACAGAGAGGACTTCCCGGTCTGTGTTCATCCAGAGATGATGAGCCTAACCCTCAAGAGACTGGAGTCCCCATGGAGTTTAGAGGTCAGATGGGGTGGGGGCTAGGGGCATCCACATGGAGACAGGGTGGGGTGAGGAGGAGGTGTGGGATGTGGAACAGTCAGAGGGTGGATGAGGGAGCAAGGAATGGAATATAGAGTGTAAAACAATAAATTGAAAATAAAATAAAATTTAAAAAGAAAAAAATGTTTTGGCCCTCTTGTTTTGTTATCTTAAACTGTCAGTATCCTCAACACAACATTGGAGTAGCCCTGTGTCCAGAACTGTCCACTCTGATCTATGCGCCAAGATGCTACTGGCCTGCTATATCCACAGAAAGCCCTGTAAGGAGCAAACAAGCTGGAAAGTGTCCTGTTAAGAAGGTGGCAGCCCTACCCACGGCTGCTGTTTTCTAGTACACTGCTATTGAAGTCCTCTCAGAGAGAACCAAACTTCAAGAGAAGAGCTTCAAACAGAAGCTAGTGGCACAGCACAAGGATTCAATCTTCCCAGTAAAGATGTGAACAAAAAGCTCTGGTGACTCCCTGCAGCCATCAACACAGAGAGGGTGTCAGTGGTAAACCCACAGCTTAACAGTTACATGACTCCCAACTACTTCCACTAACATTAACCAAACTATGTAGAACTCAACCCAAAAACTCTATAAATATTGACTCCATGAACTTTCTACTCTCCAGTTAACATTTTGGCTCTTAGGATATATCATTGGAATATAGTTCTAATTACTATAACTGAAGGTGTACTTGTAAGATCCTGTATGTAAGGCTCAGGAAACACCACAGAAGAGGGGGAAGACAAATTAGAGGAGCCCAAGGACCAGCAGGACAGCTGCATAAAAGTTTCTTCTAGACAGGACAGGGATATTGTTCTCATGAACTCTCAACAACATGGTTGCCTTCACAAAACTTGCAAAGACCACACCAGTCAGTATGCCAGCATGGGTGGAGGAGAAGTTCACAAGGCTTCATATTCCAAAGGAAAGCTATTGAAGCTGTTGGTTGCTGCTTTATGTTTTGGTTGTGTTTGTTTGGTCCATTACAGGACAAGATCACAATCCTAAATGATCAACCCTTAACACATAAGGATGACACTAATTGAGTGCAGTGGATTATATATTTAATATATCCATCTTTATATAGAGATAGAGAGGTATTAGATATATAGAAATAAAAATAAATATAAGAGAGGATGCTGGAGGAGACACAGGAGAAAATGGAGGGGCAAGGAGATGGAACTTCTACAAACACAATGTCTTCATGCATGAAATCTTCAAATTAAAAAGTACTGCATGAACTAAATAAACAAGTTAATAAATATTATGTTCAAAGAATATGGATAAATAACAAATATAAAGCACATTTTTCACAAATTTTTAAAGAACTTAATAATTCTCCCACAAAACAGGCATAGTCTTAATCAAAGACATGATTTTTGAAAACTCTATAAGGAAAAGATGCTGACGGACCAGATGCAGTGATAACGACAGTAATCCAGCACACAGAAGGCTGAGGTAGAAGGACCATGAGTTTGAGGCCACCCTGGGGTACATAATAAGACCCTGTCAGAAGACAAAATGGGGTGAGGCAGAGAAAGAAAAAGAACAACATTGACAATTCATGATATAATATTTGCATTTTTAAAAACTGAAATCCCAACCCAGTAGTACATAACTGTAATCCCAATGCTTATGATGTAAAGGTGTGCAAATCATAAGAAACCCCAAGGTCATTCTTAGCTACACAGCTAGTCAGAAGTTAGCCTGGGATGTATAGGACCATTCCAAAACAACAAAGGCAAAATTAAAAGAATTTAAGTTTAAGAGGTAGCTCTTACAGACTACTGAGCGGAGCAGACCCATCCATTTTAATCAACATTAAACCTTGTTAACAAGATGGTCAGAGTTAAGAGAGGAAGTTTAGGTAAGTGACTAATATATTACACTGGTAAATTATTTAGAATACATTGTGATAGGATCATTTCTTCTGCTTCAAAATAATCTCAGTGAAGATTACTAATGAAGTATCAATCACATTTTACACCAAAACCCTCAAACTGGCATCTGTGGAAATGGCCGGTAAGAAATCCAAAGAGTGCTTTTTTGTTTTGTTTTGTGTTGTGTTTTTTCTTTACTTGTTTCTGGAAAAGGTTTTAATAAAGGCCTGGGGGGTATAATCCAGCAGTGCAGTGTGTGCTCTGTGTGCACAAGACTCTAATTTGAAACTTAACAACACTTAACCTTATACAATTCATACTACCAGTAGAGCATTTTGACTCTGATGCTTTTGGGTTATTTTAATATTTTTCTCAGTATTATTACCTTATAGCTATGATGAGGCAGTAATGAACAACTAAAAGAAAGACTACACAGAGGGAAGACTTAATAAAAATCCAATACAATTTTATTAATCTTTAAATTCCTGAACCAGAAAGTAAATGTTTGTTCCATTCTGATCAGCCCCATGGGAGTCTTTTCATTCAAAAAGAAGTCATAAATTGGACATACATCTCTAAATCAAGACAGATATGTTTTAAGTTGGAGGGGCTACAAATGTTGTCTGTACAAAATCTAATAAAGATTTGAAGAGCAGATAAATTCTGAGATGCTAGGAACATTTGTATTTGCCAAGCAGTGTTCTGTTCCAGTAAGGTGGCAAATTAAATATATTTTAGATTGTTCTACAATGAAAAGAAATTCACCCTGAATCTGTCAGGATTTGATACCCACCCACATCCATTTTTATGCCAACATTTCAAGCCACATCAACCACAGCGATAAATTCTGGAAGTTTTTAGTGTTGAACTTGTTTTTGAAATGCAAAGTTATAGATGAAAGGTTTTAAACTTTTAAAAAGTATCACAGTTACCACATAAAAAAAGAGAAGTTAAGTGGGAAGACCAGAAATGAAGATGCAAGCATCCTGGGCACATACTCATGGTATGCTTTTATGGATCATGTCAGTATTCTGGTGTTTGTTGCTTTGGGTGTTAATAGACAGAGTTCTTTAGTACAATAGATGAATATACAAATGAGTTCACACACACACACACACACAAGCACATACACACTCACATCAAATAAAGACACTAGATAAACCATAACATTGAAAACTGTTTTCCCCCCAGGTTTCCCAAACAGAAAGAACAATATTCCCTAGCTATAAAAGAAACTATCAGGCTGGGCGGTGGTGGCACACACCTTTAATCCCAGCACTTGGGAGGCAGAGGGGCAGGTGGATTTCTGAGTTCGAGGCCAGCCTGGTCTACAAAGTGAGTTCCAGGACAGCCAGGGCTATACAGAGAATCCCTGTCTTGAAAAAAAAAAACAACCTATGAATAATTTTTAAATAAAAGCAGCTACAATGTTAAATGGCCTTGAAGCATGTCAGGAGACATGAGCTAAGAGAACGGGACAACACGACAGAGGAAAGTTTGTGTTGACACTGCAGAGTCTGCACTGAGTTGGGTGCTGGAACTTAGCTCTCCCCAAAGAGAGAAGGCAGAAGAAGATCCCATTCCATGACTCAGAGTGGAAACCGATCATAGGTCCAAGATCCCATCCCCCGACTGACAGCAATGAGAAATGAGTGGGAAAAGAACTGCTACTGGAAACCTTCAAGCAGTCATTCCTCACCTGGAACTTGGTTAAGCTTCTCATCACCTGAATAAAGGATAGACCCACCAAGAGAAATCAGTGAGCAGGATGAGCATAGGCTCTCCACAGACATCTTATTCATATATTTCCCAACCTCAACCACCAAAACTGCCTAAAACACCCCAGTAGCAATGGACACCCCAAGCTAAGAATTAGGATTCCTTAAAGAACTGACCACTTCTAAGACAAGAACAAGAAAAAAACCATAAAATTATAATGAAGCATGCAACAGTATCAGAGGGTAGGGAAAGACTTCAAATACAAAAGGATAGCTGCACAGCCAAGGGGCATAGGGCACTGCCTGAAGGAGCTCCATGTAGATAAATCCAGAATAAAGAGACCAAAATTACAAACACTGTAGCACTGGATTCTAATACAAGATATGAAGTACTTTTACATAAGTCTGCAGTAATTTAGGTTTACAGAATAAATACATTAGGGAAAGAAAATGATGACTTCCTACCAATAAAGGTTGGGATGATGAGCTTCTCCAGGTGAGGCTTAATCTCTTAAACTTACTGTTCAAGGTAGAATTTACTTAGTAATTGTATGCAAAAAAAAGAATGCAAAAAAATATATATGCAGGGCTCCTGTAGTAGAAATGCCTGGCACTTGATTGATGTTGGCATCAACAGTGGTAGCCGTTTCAGGCATGTGTATGTATACACACACACACACACACACACACACACACACATACCCACAAACACATATATACACAGATATATACACACAGGCAGGGCCACAGGTACATATGGACACAGACACATACACCATACATACACAAATATCACTCATGTATACACATGCAAACACACACTCAAATATGAGTAACTTTTAAATAAAAGCAGCTACAATGTTAAATGGCCTTGAAGCATGTCAAGAGACATGAGCTAAGAGAACAGGACAACATAACATTGATCAGACAAATTGAGAATATTCTCTAAAATAACTGACTGAAATGCATCAAAATTTTCAGAAAATGGGAAAAGAATGAAAAAATGTCAGAGACTAGAAGGTAACAAAAGAAATATATGCTACGGTATTGTGGGAAAGCAAGTGGCACGAAGGGGCCTCAAAATTTAAGATTAAAACCCCTCCATGAGAAACAATTCCATTTCTGTAATGTCTAAAATGAACGAGAAAACTCCACTTGGAAGAGAATTAAAAAGGAGTAAGTAGGGACTTTCTTATACACAGGGAATTTTAGAGTGAAAACTAGTATAAAAGGAAATTTAAAATTAGCCTGATCAGAATATTGAGAGAAGGGTTGTCACAAAATGAAAAGTTTTAACCATTTATCCATATTCCTTGGTTTAAATCTCAGCAAAATCTGATTATTTTACCATGGATATACAAACTAGCCTTAGAAACTATACTTTTCTTTTCTCAATTGAGCAAACATCATACTTAGTCATTATTTCATAAAGACTAGATATGTTAATATCTGCTCCTTTTTTTCATAGAAGTGGGAAAACTTTTAGAAATAAATCTGAGAACATGACCCTCCTGATTTCAAGTACTATTAAAAAGCCAAAGGGGTTGTTGGATCTTAAATCTTTGTTGTTTGTTTGTTTGTTTGTTTGTTTGTTTGTTTGTTTTTAACGTGTAATGCCTACAAGTGATCAATCATTAAATCAAAAACAGATCATTCCTAATTTTCAGCATGATATTTAGGGGAATTGAACAACAGAGTCTATTCAGCACACAGATAAGTTATTCTCCCTGGATATTTTTAAATTCTATTTGTTTCATAAATTAGTTTAAATTGTAGCCTTATAAGTTTGTAAATTTGGAGGGAATCTAGTTTTGCATTCTCCATCCTATCCTACAATGTCAATCCTCAATCTTACCTGCACTTTAATAGCAAATCACCTGCTATGCCCTCACCTTCCTCCTAACCTCAGACCTCTGTCTCACCTGCCAACTCTCAAAGCATTCTCTCCCTGGAAACCCACTGACCACGCTAGCAAAGAAATTATATCCTCTTGGCAGATTCAGCTTTCCTCGATCCTATAGATCCTCCTAGACTCCATCAATCTAGCCCATCACCATTCCTAAATGTCAGCTCTTAATACCCCAAAACACATTCTGCCTTGCATTCCCTGTGGTCATATCTGGAAGTGACTCAGAAGTTTTCCCTACCTTGCAACCTGTAACCATCAGAAGCTCCTAAGATTCAGAGAGAAAGGCAGAAACCAAAGAATGGAAAACCCACCAAACAACAATGAGACCAAATATCATGACCAAGAATTATAATCATCCCATCCCAATATGGGATACCAGCATGAAAACAAAATCAATTATAGCCAGGACAATATGCCCCCACTAGAACCCAACAACCCTACTACAGAGGGTCTGGAGAAATGCAATATACACAAAGAAAAGCACAAGACTAGGACTACAAAACAGGTATTATGAGTATGTTAAGGAACTTAAAGAAAGTATGATAAATCTATTAATGAAATCTATGAAACACAAACACTGGACTGAAATGAAATGAAACACTCGTCTGGTGTTTCTGAAGAGAGCAGCAGTATACATTAAATAAATAGCAGTATACATTAAATAAATAGGTAGATAGATAGATAGATAGATAGATAGATAGATAGATAGATAGATAGATAGATACATAGATAGATAGATACATAGATAGATAGATGATAGATAGATAGATAGATAGATAGATCTTTAAAAAATACCTAATGCTAACTAATACATAGATGATTTACACAAAAACTAAACGGAGAACTGCTGGAGCTAAATGATGTCATAAACCAAATGGACCTAACAAATATTTACAAAATATTTCACCCAGACACAAAAGAATGTACCCTCTTTTTAGCAGCTTGTGTCCAACTGCTGACCACATATTTGGACACAAAGTAAGTCTCAACAGATACAGGAGAATTAAAGAAACACCCTGCAATCTATCTAAATATTAAAAAGCTTAAAAACTCGTGGAAACCAAACAACTCACTACTGAGTGAAAAATGAACCAAGCCAGAAGTAAAGAAATTAATTCAAAACTTTTTAGAATGAAATAAAAAGAAAATGCAATGGGCCCAAAACTATGGGACACAATGAAGGGTGGTTCTAAAAGGGAGGTTGATAGCACTAAGTGCTTGCATTTAAAAAAAATGGAGATATTTCATATTAGTAACTTAACTGCACACTTGTGCTGAAATCAATAAAAGAGAAAAGACAAGACCAAAAACAGTAAAAAGAATCAATGAATCAGAGTTGGTTTTTAAGAAAATCAGTAAGATTGAAAGATGCTTAGCTAAATTAACTAAAAGGTGGTGGGAGATGACCCAAATTAATAAAATTAGAGGTGGAAAGGGGGATATAACAACAGATACCAAAGAAGTCCAAAGAATCATAAGGACATACTTTTAAGACCTATGCTCCATAAAACTGGAAAATCTAAAAGAAATAGATAATTACCTTGACATGTACACCAAACAAAGTTAAATTAAGAACAAAAAAGCAACTTGAACAGATTTATTGCTCCTGGTGAAATAAAAGCACTAATTAAAAACCTCCCAACTACAAAAAAAGCCAAGGTCAGATTGCTTTAGCACAGAATTTTCTCTCAGACTCTCTCAAAGAAATATTAATGCCAACAATCCACAAATTATTCCAGAAAATAGAAACTGGTGGATCATTGCCCAATTCTTTTTACAAGGCCTCAGTTACTCTGACACCTAGACAACATGAAAACCCAACAGAAAAAATTACCAAACAAATTCTCGTATGAACACAAACATTCTCAATAAAAATACTTGTATATAGAATGCAAGAACACATCAAAAAGATCATCTACTATTATCAAGTAGGCTTCATCCCAGAGATGCAAGGATCAATCATCATACACAAATCAATTAGCACAAACCACTAGAGAAACAAATTGAAAGACCAAAACCCCATGATCATCTCATTAGATGAAGAAAAGGCCTTTGACAAAATCCAAGTCCCTTCATGATAAGAGTCCTGGAGAGACTAAGAACACAAGGAATATACTTCCAAATAATAGAGGTAATTAGAGCAAATCCACAGTCAACATCAACTTATATCAGATCAGTGGTTCTCAGCCTTCCTAATGCTGTGACATTTTAACATAGTTTCTCATGTTGTGGTGATCCTCAGCCATAAACTTATTTTTGTTGCTATCTTTTAATTGTAATTTTGATACTGTTAAAAATTAGAGAAGCTAGAGAAAGTACCCAAGGAGCTGAAGGGGTCTCCAGCCCTATAGGTGGAAGAACAATATGAACTAACCAATACCCCCAGAGCTCGTGTCTCTAGCTGCGTATGTAGCAGAAGATGGCCTAGTTGGCCATCATGGGAAGAGAGGCCGCTTGGTCATGCAAACCTTATATCCCCCAGTACAGGGAAACGCTAGGGCCATGATGTGGGAGTGGGTGGGTAGGGGAGTCAGGCGGGGGATGGGGGAGGATATAGGGGACTTTCGGGATAGCATTTGAAATGTAAATGAAAAAAAAATATCTAATAAAAATTGGAAAAAAAGAATCATAATTTTGGCTTAGGGGATGCTAGAGTGGTGAGGCAGTAGGAGTGGGTGGATGGATAACTCGAGGAGCACCCTCATGGAGGCAAAGGGAGGGGGATGAGGTAGGGTTCATGATTGGGAAACTGGGAAGGACGACAGTGTTTGAAATGCAAATAAATAAAATAACCAAAAAAAATTTTTTAAAGAATCATAGCATAATATCTGATATGCAGAATGGTATGGCAACCCCCACCCCCATGAAAAGGCCATTTGGCCTCAGAACAGTCCTGAGTCACAAATTGAGAACCACTGACCTAAATGAAGAGAAACTCAAAGCATTTTGATTAAAATCAAGAGCAAGACAAGCTTGTCCATTCTCTCCATACCTATCCAATAAAGTACTTAAAGTCATATGTAGAGAGACTGCATTATATATTGTATGGATGCATCACCTGTCAATTTAAAAGCCTATGGTCTATTGCTTAGGCAGGAAATAGAAGGGGGTACATCTAGGAAGCTAGAGATTTGCCCAGGAAGATGAATGTGTAGTACCTGAGCACAGATGACTAGCCACATGGCAGAAGGTAGGTTAAAATAAATGGGATATTATAAGTTAGATCCATGGCTCATGCTACATATGTAGTAGAGAATTGCTTTACCTGGCATCAATGGGAGGGAAGTTGCTTGGTCCTCTAGAGGCTTGTTGCCCAAGAGAAGGGAATGCTAGAGGGATGAGGCAGGAGTGGGTGGATGGGTACCCTCCTGAGGCAAAGAGAAGGAAGGATGGGATGGGGGTTGCAGATGAGAGACTGGGAAGGGAGAGAACATTTGAAATGTAAATAAAGGGTCTCTCAGAGGCAGGTGTGCCCAGGAGAGCACACCCCACAGAAGCAACAGAGCTTCTTGGACACGGTGGTCTTTCATCCTCAGCCAGGAGGTAGAGGTGATCCTCTGTGCACCTTCCCAGAGGAGAGCTTGCCACCAAGGAGTACTCTGACCCATGGACTCAAGTGAAATAACCATTTTCCCTCCAGTGTCTCTCTAAGGGTGGTCTTCTCAGGTAACCACAGGCAACAGAGCTTCTAGGATAAGGTCCTACATGCCTATATCTGCAGCCAGGTGGGGTTGTTCTCGAGCCCTCTGTGCACTGGTCTAGCCAGGAGAGAGCTGGACTCCCAGGAGTGCTGACAGAGGCTAACAGAATCACAGGAGGGAGAAGCTCCAGCCAGAGACAGCTAAAACATCTAACACTAGTGATAACCAGATAGCAAAGGCAAACGTGAGAATTTTAGCAACAGAAACCAAGATTACATGGCATGATCAGAGCCCAGTACTCCCACCACAGCGAGTCATAGATAACCTGACACAGGAGAAAAGCAAGATTCAGATTTAAAACCATATCTCATGATGCTGGTAGAGAATTTTAAAAAGGACACTAATAACTCCCTTAAAGAAATACAAGACAACACAGCTAAACAGGTAGAAGTCCTTAAAGAGGAAACACAAAAATTGCTTAAACAATTACAGGAAAACACAACCAAACAAGTGATGTAATTGAACAAAACCATCCAGGATCTACATCTGGAAGTAAAAACAATAAAGAAAACACAAAAGAGAAACAACTCTGGAGATAGAAATCCTAGGAAAGAAATCAGGAGCCATAAATGCAAGCATCACTAACAGAATACAAGAGATGGAAGAGAGAATCTCAGGTGCAGAAGATTCCATAGAAAACATGGACACAACAATCAATAAAAATACAAAATACAAAAAGATCCTAACTCAAAACATCCAGGAAATCCAGAAAACAATGATAAGACCAAACCTAAGTGCCCTGCACCTTCTCCAAAATTGACCATATAATTGGTCACAAAACAGGCCTCAAAAGATACAAAAATATTGAAATTATCCCATGAATCCTATCAGATCACCATGGAATAAGGCTGATCTTCAATAACAACATAAATAATAGAAAGTCAACATATATGTGGAAACTGAACAACACTCTACTCAATGATAACTTGATCAAGGATGAAATAAAGAAAGAAATTAAAGACTTTTTAGAGGTTAATGAAAATGAAGCCACAACATACCCAAATTTATGGGACACAACAAAAGCAATCCTGACAGGAAAACTCATAACTCTGAGTGCCTCCAAAAAGAAACTAGAAAGAGTATACACTATCAGCCTGACAGCACACCTAAAAGCTCTAGAACAAAAGGAAGCAAATTCAACAAAGAGGAATAGACAGCAGGAAATAATCAAACTCAGGGCTGAAATCAACCAAGTGGAAACAAAAAGAACTGTTCAAAGAATCAACCAAACCAGGAGCTGGTTATTTGAGAAAATCAACAAGATAAATAAACCCTTAGCCAGACTAACGAGAGGGCACACGGACAGTATCCTAATTAATAAAATCAGAAATGAAAAGAGAGAAATGACAACAGAACCCAAGGAAATCCAAAACATCATCAGATCCTAGTACAAAAGCCTGTACTTAACAAAACTGGAAAACCTGGATAAAATGGACAATTTTGTAGACAGATACCAGATACCAAAGTTAAATCAGGGTCAGATTAATGACCTAACAGTCCCAAATCCAATAAAGAAATAGAAGTATTGATGAATAGTCTCCCAACCAAAAAAAAGCTCAGGACCAGATGGGTTTAGTGCAGAGTTCTATCAGACCTTCAAAGTAGACCTAATTCCAATTCTCCTCAAATTATTCCACAAAATAGAAACAGAAGGTACTCTACCCAATTCATTCTATGAAGTCACAGTTACTCTGATACCTAAACCACAAAAAGAACCAACAAAGAAAGAGAACTTCTGACCAATTTCCCTTGTGAATATTGATGCAAAAATACTCAGTAAAATTCTTGCAAACTGAATCCAAGAACACATCAAAAACGATCATCCATCATGATCAAGTAGGCTTCAGGGATGCAGGGATGCAGGGATGGTTTAATATAGGGAAATCCATCAACGTAATCCACTATATAAACAAACTCAAAGACAAAACCACATGATCATCTCATTAGATGCTGAGAAAGCATTTAACAAAATCCAACACCCTTTCATAATAAAAGTCTTGGAAAGAACAGGAATTCAAGGCCCATACCTAAACATAATAAAAGCAATTTACAGCAAACCAGTAGCCAACATCAAACTAAATGAAGAAAAACTTGAAGAAATCCCACTAAAATCAGGAACTAGAAAAGGCTGCCCACTTTCTTCCCACCTATTCAATGTAGTTCTAGAAGTCCTAGCCAGAGCAATTAGACAACAAAAGGAGATCAAGGGATACAAATTGGAAAGGAAGAAGTCAAAATATCACTATTTGCAGATGATATCCCATGCTCATGGATTGGCAGGATTAATATAGTATATATAAGTGACCCTAAAAATTCCACCAGAGAACTCCTAAGCCTGATAAACAACTTTAGTGAAGTAGCTGGATATAAAATTAACTCAAACAAATCAGTGGCCTTTCTCTACACAAAGGATAAAAAGGCTGAGAAAGAAATCAGGGAAACAACACCCTTCAAAATAGTCACAAATAACATAAAATACCTTGGTGTAACTCTAACTAAGCAAGTGAAAGATCTGTATGGTAAGAACCACAAGTCTCGAAAAAAAAAAGAAATCGAAGATCTCAGAAGATGGAAAGATCTTCCATGCTTATGGATTGGCAGAATTAATATAGTCAAAATGGCTATCTTGCCAAAAGTAATCTACAGATTCAATGCAATCCCCATCAAAATTCCAACTCAATTCTTCACAGAGTTAGAAAGGGAAATTTGCAAATTCATCTAGGATAGCAAAAAATTTGCAAATTCAAAACCTAGGATAGCAAAAACTATTCTCAATAATAAAAGAACATCTGGTGGAATCACCATGCCTGACCTCAAGCTGTACTACAGAGCAATTGTGAAAAAACAAAACAAAACAAAAAAAATGCATGGTACTGGTACAGCAACAGACAGGTGGATCAATGGAATAGAACTGAAGACCCAGAAATGAACCCAAACATCTATGGTCACTTGATCTTTGACAAAGGAGCTAAAACCATCCAGTATTTAAAAAAAAAAAAAGAAAAAAGACAACATTTTCAACAAATGGTGTTGGCTCAATTGTCAGTTAGCATGAAGAGGAACGCAAATTGATACATTCTTATCTCCTTGTACAAAGCTCAAGTCTAAGTGGATCAAGAAATTCCATATAAAACCAGAGACACTAAAACATATGGAGGAGAAAGTGGGGAAGACCCTCAAAGATATTTGCACAGGGGAAAAATTCCTGAACAGAACACCAATGGATTGTTCTGTAAGATCAAGAATCAACAAATGGGACCTCATAAAAATTGCAAAGCCTCTGTAAGGCAAAGGACACTGTCAATAAGACAAAAAAGCAAACAACAGATTGGGAATGATCTTTATCAATCCTAAATCATATAGGAGATTAATATCCAATATATATAAAGAACTCAAGAAGTTGGACTCCAGAAAACCAAATAACCCTATTTTAAAAATAGGGTACAGTGCTAAACAAAGAATTCTCAACTGAAGAATGGCTGAGAAGCACCTAAAAAATGTTCAACAATCTTAATCATCAAGGAAATGCAAACCAAAACAACCCTGAGATTCCACCTCACACCAGTCAGAATGGCTAAGATCAAAAATTCAAGTCACAGCAGATACTGGCGAGGATGTAGAAAAAGAGGAACACTCCATCATTGCTGGTGGGACTAAAAGCTGATACAACCACTCTGGAAATCAGTCTGGAGGTTCCTCAGAAAACTGGACATAGTACTACGGGAAGATCCAGCAATAACACTCTTGGGCATATACCCAGAAGATGCTCCAACATGTAATAAGGACATATGCTTCACTATATCATAGCAGCCTTGTTTATAATAGCCAGAAGCTCAGATGTCCCTCAACAGAGGAATGGATACAGAAAATGTGGTACATTTACACAACGGAATACTACTCAGCCATTAAAAACTGAAATTTATGAAATTCTTAGTCAAATGGATAGATCTGTAGGATATCATCTTGAGTGAGGTAACCCAATCACAAAAGAACACACATGCTATACACTCACTGAGAAGTGGATATTAGCCCAGAAACTCAGAATACCCCAGATACAATTTGCAAAACACTTGAAACTCAAGAAGAAGGAAGACTAAAGTGTGGATACTTTGATCCTTCTTAGAAGGGGGAACAAAATCCCCATGGAAGGAGTTACAGAGACAAAGTTTGGAGCAGAGACTGAACGATTGACCATCGAAAGACTGCCCCACCAGGGGATCCATCCTATATACAGTCACCAAACCCAGACACTATTTTGGATGCCAACAAGTGCTTGTTGAAAGGAGCCTGATATAGCTGTCTCCTGAGAGGCTCTGCCAGTGCCTGGCAAATACAGAAGTGGATATGCACAGTCATCCATTGGATGGAACACAGGGTCTCCAAGCAAGAAGCTAGAGAAAGTACCCAAGGAGTTGAAGGTGTTTGCAGCCCTATAGGAAGACCAACAATATGAAGTAATCAGTATCCCCAGAGCTTCCTGGGACTCAACCACCAATCAAAGAAATCACATGGTCTAGTTGCATATGTAGCAGAGGATGGCCTAGTCGGCCATCAATGGGAGGGGAGACCCTTGGTCTTGTGAAGTTTCTATGCCCCAGTATAGGGAAATGCCAGGGCCAGGAAGCAGGAGTAGGTAGGTTGGGGAGCAGGGGGAGGTGGGAAGGTGTAGGGGATTTTCGGAGAGGAAACTAGGAAAGGGGATAACATTTGAAATGTAAATAAAGAAAATAGATGATAGATAGATAGATAGATAGATAGATAGATAGATAGATAGATAGATAGATAGATAGATAAATGTAAATAAATAAAATAGTCAATAAAAAAATCTAGTTAGAGAAGAGCCTAGCTATATGGCCAAGTTATCTGTAAATATATTTTAAGCATTAATCTTATTTCTTGGCACATGGGGCTGGGAGGAAGAACCAGACCTAACTTCAAGTCTTAGCTAGAGTAATAGGGCAGCTGAAGGAGATCAAAGGAATACAAATAGGAAGCAAAGAAGTCAAAATGCCTTTATTTACAGATAATATGGCAGAAAACATAACTGACCCGAAAATTCCACTGGGAATTCCTACAGACAATAAATACTTTCAGCAAATAGCAGGATACAAAATTGATACACTAAACCAGTAGATTTTGTGTATGCAAATGACAAATGAATTTAAAAGGAAATCATAAAACATCTTTCACAATAGCCTTAAAAACATAAAAGATAGTGGTGTAACTCCAACCTAACAAGTGAAAGACTTGTATTCTAAAAACATTAAGAAACTGAAGCAGATATTCGAAGTTGGAATGGCCTCCTATATTCGTGGACCAGTCAGATAAATATAGTAAAAATGGCAGCATACACAGAACTCATCCTGAAGGGGTCCCAGTGCTGAAAGTGGAAGCAGACATGAGCCCCGCCCCCTCTCCCAGAAGTTATCTCTAACCATTGATAACCATTCACAAAGGACAAATTAGGTTTCTTCATCAGAGTCTAACGGAGAACACAAACCATTCCTATGGCTCCCTTCTCTCTCTCCTTCTTTCTCTCTCTCTTCCTTTCTTCCTTCCTTTCTTTTTCTTACCTTGTAGGTCTTTAGCTTGTGTATTATGAATTCTAATTTTGCATTTTTATGAGATTTCCCTGAATGCCAGTGTGCGTGTTTCTGGATCTATTTGTGTTTCTTGTGCTTTTATTTGGCTATTCGGTTTTTGTTTGTTTGTAGTTTTGCCCCATTCAGATATGTTTGTTTTCATTTTATCTTCTTTCCTTTTCTTTTTTTCCCAGATGCCTGTTTGTTTTCTAATGAGAAAAACAAAAAACAAAAAACAAAAACTGTGAATTTTGGTAGGTAGAGAGGTGGAGAGGATCTGGGAGGATTTGGGGGAGGAGGAACCACAATCAAAATATATTGTGTGAAAAGAATCTACTTTCAATTTTTAAAAAGTCCAACAAATGTATGTTATTCCGTAAAACACTGCTTGAGCATTTTCCTATCTACAACTTTTAAAAATACTATTCTATTAGTTCTTTGAGAATTTCATACAATGTATTTTGATTATTCTTCCCTTCTTCCCCAACTACTCCCCCCTATATGCAATCTGTAGTTTCAGGCATGAAGTCTTGTCACATGAGCCCCTCAAGTAAAGATGAACCTGCATTTATCTAATTCAAGAGACACTGGAGGTGCTTAAATATATATAATTCAACCAGCATAACCACTTAACGTGTCTTGCATACACCTTAGCACTACTTGCCTCTACTTCCTGACCTCTATTCATCCTCAATACAACAGAAGAGGAACACTTCACAAAGGAGAAAGATAAAGGGCTGGTGAGGACGTTCAGTGCTAGAGTTTGCCCAGAATGCACCACAAGAAAACCAAAATGAAGAAAGGTAAGTATCATCAACAACACGGGTCACACTTTCACTTGGAACAGCTAAGCTAGCTAATCACATGCCTGTACAAATTGACCATACATAGTTAGTCGCCAGTGCTCAACAATACATTCCATGGGTCAAACCAGAGAACATGTGAAATTAAAAAGTAAATTCCATAAACTGGATCTCAAAATCATGGATAAACCAGAACTATGCAAACATACCCAATCTGTCTTGTGTGGTCTCCGCCACTGGCATGTTCATGATGTTACTAAAAATGAGGCAATAATAACACAGATAGGAAAATATGCCTATCAATATATTTCTGCATTTGGCATTTTTTATGAATCCCACAACAGTGCAGTTATTACTTGTATTCATCTTGTTTCATGCTCCTTACATTTAGCCCCGGTTAATGAAAGTTTTCTGCCTGATGTAACAAAGTACCATCTTTTATCGTAACTTGAAGGGACTATCTCTGTCAGTTCTTTTCTAGTGACAGCTTTGTTGCTGGCTTTCAATTGCTTTTGGAACTTGTAAATGCAACATCTGAGAACGTTATATATGAGACAGACTTTTCTGTTTTGGGAAATTCTTCTATTTCTAGAAATCAATCCATGAACACCAGTTTCTGTGTCTGTTTTGCAACTGTCCCACGCAGTGGAGATGATAAAAGGCCTCACAAGAAACTAAGAATTTCTTTGAGCTGACATTTGCACGTGACAAGAGACATTAGGCTAAAGGAATAGAAGTCTTCATTGAGCCATCATGCTGTCTCATAAGAGAGCCAGTACAAAGTCAACATTTACTTTTGATCAGAATTTTCCCCAGGTAGCCTTTGCTGTTTAAAACACATATATTATGTAAGTAGAGTATGGTGATGGACAGCTTTTCTTTTCTTTTATTGGATATTTTTTTATTTACATTTCAAATGTTATCCCCTATCCAGGTCTCCCCTCTGGAAACCCCCCTACCCCTTCCTCCTCCCACCTACCCACTCCTGCCTTCCAGCCCTGACATTCCCCTCAGGTCCAAGGGTCACTCCTCCCACTGCTGCCCAACATGACCATCCTCTGCCACATATGTGGCCAGAGCACTCTTTAATCCCAGCACTTGGGAGGTAGAGAAAGGATTCCTGTTAAGTTTGAGGCCATCCTGTTCTACATAGTGAATTCCAAGATAGCTAGAGATATATTGAGAGACCCTGTCTCAGAAGGCCAAATGAATTAAAATGGAAATAAATGTAAGAATAATATGGTTATACTAATATCTGGTAGCATAATGACTGTTTAATATGTTAAGTAATTGTGTATGTAAAATTGTGTGTTGGGGGGTAGGCATTCCAAGTCTTAATCTTGGACAGTAAGGTCATGAAAAACTCCGCTCAACTGAGAATTTCCAACTGTACTATAGCATTCTTTTTCTGTCACCTTCCTGCCCTATGAAATTCAACTTTAACAATGGTGTTGTTCTGTAATTTTAATAGATTATAACACTGGGGCAATCATTCAGGCAGAAATTCTTCAAATTCAGCTGCTATGCACAAAGAAAACCCACATTCCTTTATTTCTCTTACTTTCTGAAATTTCAAAAAGTTTTGTTGACACCAGTTCTTCCTCTTTAGCTCAGGAAAGACTTGTCGGGTCATCCCCCTCAAACAGGAAGCTGTGTGAAATTTCAGTGACAAACCTTAAGGCTTTATGTTGTGGAAGCTATCCTTGTTCCTGGCTTTGTGGTTTTGCATAGCTCTGAGCAGGAAACATGCATGTACAGTCTGCAATGGTCTGAATTTCAGGCACTTTCAGCGTCACATGGTTGAATTTCTATGGTTTATGAAAAGTTATAAAAAAAAAAAAACAGTGCGCAGAAAGAGATTTGCATGCATTCATAATTTACTTATCCATCTTCTAAATTACTTTTATTTATTTATTTACATTCCAGTCATCACCCCATCCCGGTCTGCCCTCCCACAGTTCCTTATCCCATTTCTCCTCCCCCCTGTCTCCAAGAAGATGCCCCCAACCCAACCTGACCCCACCCCACCAGATCTCCCCATTCCCTGGGGCTTCAAGTCTCTTAAGGGTTAGATGCTTCTTCTCTCACTGAGGCCAGAACAGGCAGTCCTCTGCTCTATATGTGTCGGGTCCTCAGTTAGTGGCTCAGTGTCTGAGAGATCTCAGGGGTCCGGGTTAGTTGAGATATTGGTCTCCATCCTGGGGTCACCCTCCTCCTCAGCCTCTTCCAACCTTTCCCTAATTCAAGCACAGGGCTCCCAGACTTTAATCCATTGGTAAGGTGTAAGTATCTGTGTCTGTCTCAGTCAGCTGCTTGTTGGGCCTCTAAGAGGACAGCCATGCTAGGCTCCAGTTGTGTGTAATTTTACAAGGCCATTCTTGTTCCTTTTTGAGAGCTCTACCAGAGCTCTCTCAACCTCTCACTACTAGTTTCACGAAGCCACCAACGACCACGCTGGTCTCATTCAACTCCACGCTATTTTAGCTGCCTGCCTGTTAGTTAAAGCTTTTCCGAGAACAGCCGCCGCCATGCTGTCAGCTGACCCCTTCCCTAGACTGCCGTCCACTCTTCTGGCAGTTTCTGCCATGCCGCTCAGTAACCATCCCTCCTAAGAATGCCTGGAGCTGGGCTGGTGAGATGGCTCAGCGGGGTAAGAGCACCCAACTGCTCTTCCGAAGGTGATAAGTTCAAATCCCAGCATCCACATGGTGGCTCACAACCATCCGTAACAAGATCTGGCGCCCTCTTCTGGAGTGTCTGAAGACAGCTACAGTGTACTTACATATAATAAAATAAATCTTTAAAAAAAAAAAAAGAAAAAGAAAAAAAAAAAAAAAGAATGCCTGGAGCTACTGCATTTCACAGACCATCCACCCCTATGGCTGGTTCTGCCAACTGCCAACTATTGACTTAATGGCTGTGCCCTCCCTCTTGCCCACCTGAATCTTTGCGAATGGGAAACACCAAACCATCTTACTATTTAAAATTAACCAGATGACACAGCCACTGGGTGTGGAATCTATTATCCTAAGCTCATCAGCTTTCCTATGTTGGAATTCTGGTGGTTAAGCCCACCGCGGAGTCTGACCTGAACTAGCTAGGCTACATGATGTGTCTCCCCTCTCTCCCTGGCCAAAATGGGCCTCCTTCTCTATGGTGGCCTCCTCTTCTTCTCTGGGACCCGGAAAACCCACCTCCATATCTTAGCCCAAGATTAGCTTCTGCCAGCTTCATTTAGCCAACCAAACAATTATGGAAACTCCCCCTACAGGCTCCTGTCTGTAAGCACATTATTACTGATGCTATCATGTGCTTACTTATCTATTTTTATTGAATTATTATTTATTAAATTTTATTGAATGTATCTTTTACATGAAAGATAGGAGATGAAAATAGACAAAGTCCTTGCCCCCATAAAACCCAAATTTTTAGTTAAGGAGACTGATAATATACATGTAAGTAAACAGTAATATACTTTGCAATTTTTATGTCAACTTGACACAAACTAGAGTCATCAATACTACTGGGCCATTTCAGTGGAAGATAGATTTCTTGCAATTCCCTGGGTGCTAGTGACTATGAAACAGATCCTTAGCTTTTATGTTGTCATAGTTCTAGAAATCAGCATAAAGGTCTGGAATGGAAATTGACTTGGCCTAATGTTAGCTGTAACTATAAACTTTCCAGTGGAAAGTCAATTGGTTGGTTATAATCTGGACTACACACAGCAACAACTAAAGTACATTTTGTGATGTAAACAATCTTCTCTGTTTATGTAAAAACAGCCTGAAAATTTGAAACAGCCCCTGATCTTTACTCCTTCCTGTAGCATCTCTTTATTAAGTTGTAGATCCCCATACTAAATAGGTACAATCTGTTTTTGTTTTGTTTTGTTTTGTTTTTTTACTCTAGGCAGGTCCTGGGACTTGCTTTAACCAAGAGAATGAGGTAGAGGCATTGGTGTTCCAAGTGCAAGCTAATTTTTATGGATTTTCTGTTTAATCTATTATGACTCTGTCATTACCATGAAAAGGATATGCTCAGCTTGTGTGCTGGAGGATAAAGGGCACAGTGAGCAGAGCTGACTTATAATAATTACCCCACTTGAACTCAGCCTAGAACAGCCAACTCTTCGTTGAGCCCCAATAGCACAAGGGATTGCGCAACAGATCAACTGAATCCCACATTAGAGAGAGAGAGAAAGAAGGAAAGAAAGAAAGAGAGAAAGAGGGAGAGAGAGAGAAAGAAATAAAGAAAGAGAGAGAGAAAGAAAGAGAGAGAGAGAAAGAAAGAAAGAAAGAGAGAGAGAGAGAGAGAAAGAAGGAAAGAAAGAAAGAAAGAAAGAAAGAAAGAAAGAAAGAAAGAGAGAGAAAGAAAGAAAGAAAGAAAGAGAGAAAGAAAGAGAGAGAAAGAAAGAAAGAGAGAGAGAGATAGAAAGAAGGAAAGAAAGAAAGAGAGAGAGAGAAAGAAAGAAAGAAAGAAAGAAAGACAGAAAGAAAGGAAGGAAAGAAAGAAAGAGAGAGAGAGAAAGAAAGAAGGAAAGAAAGAAAGAAAGAAAGAGAGAGAAAGACAGAAAGAAAGGAAGAAAAGAAAGAAAGAGAGAGAGAAAGAAAGAAAGAAAGAAAGAGAGAGAGAGAAAGAAAGAAAGAAAGAAAGAAAGAGAAAGAGAGAAAGAAAGAAAGAAAGAAAGAAAGAAAGAAAGAAAGAAAGAAAGAAAGAAAGAAAATTGTATGCAGTAACCTTTCATGAACATTTTTATTCCAGCATTGTTGTTGCAATAGATAATGGGCACAGAAAAAAAAAGCAATCTGGGAAAAATATGAAAACCTAGAGATCTTTAAGAGCCCAATTTCTGCCTGAATTTATAGCTTCTATTTTATAGTATAGTGTGGCATGTTATCTATCACATCCAAATTCCATTAACATAAAAATTAAAGAACTATAATATTCATAAACCAAAAACAGAATATTTTCTTATGAACTTTTATTACTCTATAATATTTTTTACCAAAAGGCAGAGGACCTTTTAAATTTTCCCAGGAGGATGTGTTCCAGCCATCTGAATAACTCAGCCGGCATTAAGAAGTGAAAAAAAAAATCAGCATTCATTTTTTTTCTCTTAGTCCCAGAGTACAATGACCAGTTCAGCCTAGACTGAAAGACTAGCTTTGAAAAGACAATGGGAATGTGATAAAAGACAGATGCAGGAAAGGAGTGGCTTCTGTACACACGTGTGGGTCACCTCTCCATTGTGAAACACATACACACACACACACACACACACACACACACACACACACACACACACACAGAGAGAGAGAGACAGAGAGAGAGAGTTTTGAAATGCTTTTCCTACCAGCATGACCTGACCTTTTCAAACCTGCTGATCTTGCCTCTCAGACAACCTTCCTTTCCAACCCCTGCAGTGTGAACAATGACAAATGACTAGATCTCTGCACTGACAGAAGGGAACATCATAACCTCAGATGGGAAAATCATATAGGTATACCTTCTTGAAATTTTGTAATTGAGATACACCAACTCTACAAATGAATACTGAGGACCAGAAAGAACTACAGTATAGCCATTTTCTACCACATACCTGCCTAGCTATTAAAGGTCAGACTCCAGTGAGGATGAAGAATGAAATATATGAGGAGAGATAAACAGAGACACGGAAGGGAGAGCCTGTTTCTAGTGAGTTCCCTAGCTTTAGCTCTCTCAAAACCCGAGCAAGTATTCTCTCACCTCCTCTACTGCAAAATCCCTCCTCAGCCAGCACACATTAATCACTTTCTTCTTGATGTTCCCATATAGATTTTTAAACTTGACTCTACAATCACTCAAATTATCTTTTTGCTTATTTTTCCATTCCCAGGACCTAGTAAAGGACTTACCCAATGCTAAACAAATGACAACTGACTAGAAGAACACATTTGAAAGTTAGGAAATGCACCTTAACACAGCGAACATTGTACATGGGTACAGGTGCAGCAAGGCTTAAGAGCTTTTGGAGTACAGCAAAGCTGCAGTTCTGTGATGAGGGGTTAGAAGCCCTATCAGTGAAAATAGCTAATGTCTTCAAAAAGAAAATAAGCGATTCTAAGTATTTACTTTTCCCCATGAGCCCTCCTGAGTCCCTAAGGAAATGCAGCAAGATCAGGTTAGCAAGCTGTGCGTTCATCCGATCTCCTGTACATACACCCGCAGGGGGTGACATTGGTAGAGAGGCACATTGAAGCTGTAAGAGAAGCAACAGTCTTAATCACACCCACAAGGTCAGCAAGGATAGTGTGTCCCGATCATTCTGACAGCTCACTGTGAAAGGTTCCAGAGGCTGCAAGATGGGTCAGTAGGTAAAGGTGTTGCTGGAAAACCTAGTGATCTGAGCTCAATCCCAGGGATTCACAAGTTGGAAGGAAAAACTGAGAAGGAGCTCCTGCAGGTCCTGTGACTTCCACATACGTGCCCTGGAAAACACACGAGAGAGAGAGAGAGAGAGAGAGAGAGAGAGAGAGAGAGACCCAAAATGTAGACCTGATGTCAAGATGTCAAGCATTCTGTATTTGATCGACACATGAAGATGCCAATAAGCATAAAAGCAAAGTCATTTTCTTGTCAGAACACACATCTTGAGATGGAATGCGCAGCAATACTTCAATGGTACAGTGCACACTGAAACCTGAAGAATTTTTTTGGCATATGCTATGAAAAAATTGAAGTGAACCTTTATGGCTCAATGTTATATTTAAAAAAACAAACAAAACAAAACAAAACAATCCCTGACTTCAAGATATACTACAGAGCAATAGTGGTAAAAAACGGAATGGTATTGGTACGGAGACAGGCAGGTAGATCAATGGAGTAGAACTGAAGACCAAGGAATGAACCCACACACCTGGTCACTTGATTTTTGACAAAGGAGCTAAAAATCATCCAATGAAAAAAAGATAGCATTTTCAACAAATGGTGCTGCTTCAACTGGCGGTCAGCATGTAGAAGAATGCAAATCAATCCATTCTTACCTCCCTGAAAAAAGCTCAAGTCCAAGTGAATCAAGGACCTCCACATAAAACCAGACACACTGAAAGTAATAGAAGAGAGAGTGGGGGAAAGTCTTGAACACATGGCCACAGGGGGAAAGTTTCTGAATGGAACACCAATGGCTTATTCTCTAAGTTCAAGAATTGACAAATGGGACCTCATAAAATTGTAAAGCTTCTGTAAGGCAAAGGATACTGTAAATAGGACAAAATGACAACCAACAGGTTGGGGAAAGATCTTTTCCAATCTCACATTCTATAGAGGGTTAATATCCAATATATACAGAGAACTCAAGAAGTTAGACTCTAGGGAACCAAATAACCCTATTTTAAAATGGGGTACAGAGCTAAACAGAGAATTCTCTACTGAGAAATTTCAAATGTCTGAGAAGCACCTAAAGAAATGTTCAACATTCTTAATCATCAGGGAAATACAAATCAAAACAACCCTGAGATTCTACCTCACACCAGTCAGAAAGGCTAAGATCAAAAACTCAGGTGACTGCAGATGCTGTTGAAGATGTGGAGAAATAGAAACACTCTTCCATTGCTGGTGTGATTGCAAGCTGATACAACCCCTCTGGAAATCAGCCTGGAAGTTCCTCAGAAAATTAGACATAGTAATACCTGAGGACCCAGTTATACCACTCTTGGGCATATACCCAGAAGCTGCTCTAACATGTAATAAGGACACATACTCCTATGTTCATAATAGCCTTATTTATAATAGCCATAGGCTGGAAAGAATGCACATGTCCCTCAACAGAGGAATGGATACAGAAAATGTGGTACATTGACACAATGGAGTACTGCTCAGCTATTAAAAACAACGACTTCATGAAATTCACAGGCAAATGGATGGAACTTGAAAATATCATCCTGAGTGAGGTAACTCAGTCACAAAAGAACACTCATGGTATGTATTCACTGATAAGTGAATATTAGCCCAAAGTCTGGAATACCCAAGATTCAATTCACAGACCATATGAAGCCTAAGAAGAAGGAAGACCAAAATGTGAATGCTCAGTCCTTCTTAGAAGGAGAACAAAATACTTACAGGAGGAAATATGGAGAGAAAGTGTGAACCAGAAAATGAAGGAAAGGCCATCCAGAGACTGCCCCACCTAGGGATCCATCCCACATACAGCCACTAAAACAGGAGACTATTGTGCATGCTGGGGGAGTGCTTGCTGATGGAAGCCTAATATGGCTGTCTCCTGAGAGGCTCTGCCAGAGTCTGACAAATACAGAGGGGGATGCTAGCAGTCAACCATTGGACTGAGCTCAGGGGTCCCCAGTGGAAAAGTTGGAGAAGGTACTGAAAGAGCTGAGGGTATTTGCAGCCCCATGGAGGGAGCAACAGTGTCAACAGGCCAGACCTCCCAGAGCTTCCAGGGACTGGACCACCAACCAAAGAATACACATGGAGAGACCCATGGTGCTGGCTGCATATGTGGCAGAGGGTGGCCTTGTTGAACATCAGTGGGAGGAGAGGCCCTTGGGCCTGAGGGTGTTTGATGTCCCAGTGTAGAAGAATGCCAGGGAGGGAAGAGGGGAGTGGGTGAATGGGTAAGGGAGCATCGTCATAGAGGCAGGGGAAGGGCAAATGGGATAGGGGGTTTCTGAGGGGGACACCTGGAAAGGGGATAACATTTGAAATGTAAACAAAGAAAATATCCAATAAAAAAAAATAAAATGACTGACGGTTATCATACTGATGATTGAATTACAAGAATAATCTGTTTCTTAGCCATCCTCGAACACATATCCAAAGGTAACTATTATAATCAGGTCCATCTATGTCTACAGTCAGAATGAAAATGAAGTCAATAATACCTTTCTTTCCGCACTCAAAGGATTCTCTGAGGCATTAGAGAAATAACATAAAAAGTAAAGCTGCATTGGTGTTAAAATGTCAGCTATTGTTCCTTGGGTTGTTATGATAAAATGTGGTTTAAATGTGAACCAACTGTGTGTTTCTAATTTTGTACCCCAGAACTAAATGGACTTACCCATCCACTCTCATGCAGAGCTGAAGTCTATAGCCCTTTCCACAGAGCAGAAGCTGCCCAGAATAACTTAACAGCATAAAGAAAAGAGTAAAAGCATAGATCTTTTGAAGCCCCTCTGAGAAGGGCACAGGAGGTGTATGGCTATCTATGTCTGCTTTCTCCTCCCAACAATGGGTGAGGAAAGACTAGAAAGCGTGGTGAAGACAAACAACACCGAAGATGGACATGAAGCCCAAACTGAAATGTGCTCAGCCTCACGCCAGTGTACCTCCTCCAGTAAGGACGAGGGAAACACGAGGAGCTGAAAGGAAGAGCTTCTCTGCCCCCCAAAACCAACTTGTTCTCTGTTGTTTGCTGATTTACTGTCATAATGTTCTAAAAAGTGTTTTGTTATGGTCAGCAATCCTTCTCTTGGAGGAAATATAAAGATACATGAGGACAGGCAATGTCTTTGTATTTTGTCACTGTGTTTCCAGCATCGAATATAAAGGGTGATACAGAGTAGATGCTTAAAGACCATTCAGGGAGGGAGAGAATAACAGACGTGGATAATAACTCAGCATGACTAATAAAAAGTCTGAGCATCCCTACAGGAGGCAGACACCACTGAAAAATATTTTCTCCCTTTATATAGTTCCCTTTGGATCTTATTCTCTCTGTGCTTCTCTGACCATATTTATCCGCCTCAGTCTCCGTCTCTCCTCTGTCTCTGTCTCTGTCTCTGTCTCTGTCTCTGTCTCTGTCTCTGTCTCTGTCTCTATCTGGCCTCCCTCACTTGAATGCATGCAAGGAGGTGGGGAGGAAAAGAGAGAGGAAGGAAAGGAGGGAGGGAGAGGGAAGAAAATGAAAGGAAAGATTGAGGAGGGAACAGGAGGGAGGGAATAAGGGAGGGAGGGAGGGAGGGAGGGAGGGAGGGAGTGGGGAGGGAGGGGAGAGTGAGGGAGGGAAGGACAGAGGCTTAGCTAAAGACTGCTGAATAATGGGAGGTAATAGTATCTGGATTACAAAAGATTTAAGGAATAATTTTAGCAAATAGATGAAGAGGAAAAATAGCTACAAAACAGTGCTGTCCTTCCTGTTCCTTTTATACAAACATATTATTTTAAAAAAAAAACATAACACTCTGAAATACTTTGGGAGCAAGATAGAAGCCCTCTACATTCCTTTAAGGTGAGAACCGATTTTGAGCATTCAGTCAGGTATTATAAAGCACATCTGGTGACTACCTTTGAGCCACACAGATCTCAATTCCCATCCTATTGCTAGCTCTAAGTTAAGTTATTTAATCTCTCAACTCTTGAAGATTTTTGTGCAGAAAAATAGAGGAAATATGAGCTTCCCCACAGAGTAGCTATGAGGATTAAGCCAACAAGTACCTAGAGTGTGTTTAGGGAACTGCCTATATGGCAGGCATTATTATTCCAGATCCTACCGCTTCTCTATCTGTTGCTAAGTAAAGGATTTTTACCATGACTGTCTAAGGAAATGTCATTGCTGCTTAGTGGGGTGGCAATGGCCTGACTAATCGAAGACGCTTTGTTTCAAATCTTTATTACACAGATGCTAACAGCTGTGCATAATGACTGCCTCATGCCCCAGTGGAATGTAAGCTGTATTATGAAGGAAAAGATTGTCTCCTCATTAGGCATATAAGGTGTGCTGTGAACCAGACAGAGACATGTCAACTATCACATATCAAATGATATCTGCCTGATATCATTTGTCATCTTGTCAACTTTAAGTCAAGAAATATATGTAAGTGCATAACAATTTAATGTTATTATTTTAATTGCTTTCTACATTTTTTTTTTCTTCTAAAGCTACAGTTTTTGTTGGATAGCTCTGGGGTTGGGTGCTTAACATGGGACATTATCACTGCAGTGTGCTTCAATCTATCACCATTGAAATTAAAATTTCAAGTGACTGTGGTTCTGAAGTGCATTGCCTCTGGTTTGCATAACTGCACAGTATATTCATTGTTGTGACTCACTTTGCATAAATCAATCTCATTAATATCTTATTCATCTACTTGCTTTCCAGAGTCCTGAATCAAGTTAATTCTCTGAAGGAGGAAGTGTCAGCACTCAGGCAGCTAGGGAAATCTGCATGATTCTACTCCATCACTGTTCAATAAAACCTGTACTACTGAAGGTCATGTGGTTTATTAGCAAATTCTAAGTCTGAAGCCTCCATATTTCTCTGTGAAGCAAATGCATAGGTATAGGCATATCTATATAGAATATACACAGAACAGGTGGATAAATGTTAAAGTCCACAACTGGTCATCCAAGCTATGACAATTACTCACAGCTCATGCCCTTCAAGGAAATTCTACTGGGAGTCCCACTTTGAAAAAGAAGGAGAGAGGCATTGTCTTACTGAAGCTCACAGCAACGGACATTATAGTCTGTGAGCATGAGAGCAATGCCCATACTGTTAGATGCAGAGGCACTGTGGAGAAACAGGCAGCCACACTCCCCAGTGACTCGCAGAATACTTTAGGATGCAAGCACAGAATGAGCTCTACAGCTGGGTTTTGTATGAAGCTATCTTTTAAAACAATTCCTTGGAGAACAAGATGGGAATTACTAAAGAGGCAGAGAAACTCCTCCCCGGTTCAGTGGGGCTTCTTAGAAAGCTGATAATGGATGGACAGTCAAATGTAAGACACTTCTTAGTCTGCACAATAAATGGGTATCTGTTTCATGTGATCTCAATAGCATAATTGCTTCCTCTTGGCCAAATGTACTGCAGATGATGAGTTGTCTCTCCACATAGCAAGTACCTTACAACAACTGTACCTCCACCTCCTCCACAGACAACCTTAATCCTGTTTGCTCTTAACTTTTGACTTTGCATTTTAAGCAGATTGGTCGCTTTCACATAGGATCATCTTTGGCAAGCTCAGTCATTTACCATGGCAGTTATTCATCACTATGAAGGAATGCATTAAGTGCGTATTGTGGCTTTGGTCTGAATGGGTAAAAGGTGTGCTCTGAAGGCTGGCAGTCAAAGATGGGACACTGATGTTCTATGACTCTTATAAACCTAAGACAGAGGCAAGGGGCTGTGTTTGTTTATAATAAACACTAAAAGGCCATGTTTGTGCAAATAAACACAAGCAATCTGTGTGTCCTCTGGGACTGGTAAGAGAGAGGATAGACACAGGCCTAAGCCAGACACAGCTGCCAGCCACCATAATTCCCAGGTGGGACCATGGATAAGTAAATCTTATGCCCCAGTCCAGCTAATTTTTAATAAATAAAAAGGGAGGAATTGTGCCCTTCCCCCAGCCTTGAATGGGCTAAATCAGACCTTGATTTGCCACAGTCACCTAGCCCACCTAGGGTAGAGTCTGCCCAACGTAGGTGAAGCCTATTGTCCTGACACATCTGCAGTTTCCTGCAAGAAGCCACTACCTGCTGAGCAGCTCAACTTGTTTCCTTATGAGAACCTTGGCAAAGTGGGGAATGGGTTCCCTTCTTTAAATTCAGACATTTTGTTATGTTTTGTTTTGTTTGTTTTGTTTTGTTTTTGTTTTTTTCCAATTTTTATTAGATATTTTCTTCATTTACATTTCAAGTGTTATCCAGAAAGTTCCCTATACCCTCCCCCCTCCCGGCCCTGCTCCCCTACCCACCCACTCCCACTTCTTGGCCCTGGCATTCCCCTGTACTGGGGCATATAAAGTCTGCATGACCAAGAGACCTCTCTTCCCAATGATGGCCAACTAGGCCATCTTCTTCTATATATGCAGCTAGAGACATGAGCTCAGGCGGTACTAGTTAGTTCATGTTATTCTTTCACCTATAGGGTTGAAGACCCCTTCAGCTCCTTGGGTACTTTCTGTAGCTCCTTCCTTGGGGGTCCTGTGTTCCATCTAATAGCTGACTGTGAGCATCAACTTCCGTGTTTGCCAGGCACTGGTATAGTCTCCCATGAGACAGCTATATCAGGGCCCTTTCAGCACTATCTTGCTGGCATATGCTATAGTGTCTATGTTTGGTGGCTGATTGTGGGATGGATCCCTGGCAGCCAGAGTCACTGGGTCCATCCTTTGGATTCAGCTTCACACATGATCTCTATAACTCCTTCAATGTGTGCTTTGTTCTTAATTCTAGGAAGGGGTGACAGACTTAAGAATTAAACATTGCATCTTGATCAGAAACTTTGTCTTGGTCTCAGTCCTCTCTCTTCTGTCCTTCCCATCCATCCCTACCTCTCCTTCCAGGTCCTTCCCATTGGCTGCAGGTGGCTATTAAGCCCCACGTGGGTAAAGGAAGCCTAGTTCCTTGGGGTTCTGTCTGGCCTAATTCTTCAGAGCACTTTACAATATTATCTTCATGACCCAATAAAACTACATGTTTACTTACACATGTCACTATAAACAGTTTCACACACAGAGAGACTTTTCAATAGGCAAGAATATTAACCTATTGTAGATAAATACCCCTATGGCATACTTCACTGACTTCTCACCAAAGTAAGCCTTAAGTTTTTCACCCATTTGTTTCTTTCTTTCATTTTTCCAATTACTGATTTCAAACAACATAATGCAAATACTTTGTCCTGGTTAGTTTTGACACAAATTAGAGTCACCTGGAAAACTTGAACCTCAGTTGAGGAATTTCCCTGGTTAGATTGGCCTGTGGGCATGTTTATGGGATATTTTCTTGATAAATGATTTATGTGCAAAGGTCCAGCCTGCCGAGTACAGCATGACCATGTAAGGGACAGCAACACGTGGTTTCCTGCCCCTGGAACAGTCAACAGGCATGGTTCTCCATGAGTGTTTGTGGTTGCTGTGGGCAAAGGGCTTGTTTGTATTCTAGTGTACATATTTTAATGTCCCTACTTTGAGGAATGCCCTCTCTGCCAAAGTTAATGACTCCATGATAATAAGAGACAGCACAAATCAGGGAGGTGAGGATATGTGAGTGTCTCAGGCTAGCCCTTAAGTCTGTGGGAAAGAACACTGAAAACATGATATTAAAAATGTATAATTTTCAACTATGCAAATTATAAGGATGCAGTATGGATTTTATAAGAAGCTGAACAGGTTTAAAGGAACAGAGGCCACTGTGCTATGAAGCATCTTGTCAGAAAGATGCTAAGGAAGGAAATAAAGAGGTTTAGGGAATGGTGATTGCAAGGCAAAGTCCAAACCAGCTAAGTTGCTTTGTTTATGCTTACCAAGGCAGGTGGATTCCTGAGTTCTAGTTCATCCTAGGACAGAGCTAATTTAGGTCCAGATACTGTCAGAATGGTAATTTCAAGGCAGGGTCCCACCCAACTATTTTATTGTCTGTGGTTGTATTGTTGTCTGTTCCTAAGAATAAAGGGGCTGGCGTCTTGGGATGCTGACTTATTGGATAATCAAAGGGGAACCCAGGATAAAGACTGAATTGATATGTAAAATAAAAGACTGGGATTTTTTGTCTTCAAGAGATGAGCTATCTAGGGAGTTTTTAGAATAGCAAGAGAAAGCTGTCTGGAGCAGAACAAACAGAACACAGCAGTATAGATAGTAAAAGCTATCTCCAGCAGTCTCGAGCAGAACACCCACAGAAAAAGAGAGAGAGAGAGAGAGAGAGAGAGAGAGAGAGAGAGAGAGAGAGAGAGATTGAGTCTGGAAAGCTGTCTCGAGCAGAACATAGACTGCCAGCCAGCTTGTAACCCATAATTTGTATTGAGTCTTTTGTCGCTCTCAAATACCTCTTCTCTCAGGAACCCAGACCTACCAAAGCTGGTCCTTGGCACCAGCCCATTGTGGTTGATGCCACTCCTGGGCAGATAATCCTGGGTTTACCTCATTGGGAAAGAGACAAAGACAGAGGGGAGGGACAGAGACAGAGAGAAATAGAGACAGACAGAGAACTTTCTTACAAGCTTCCTTCCATGGTCACTACCTCTGCTCCTCCTTGAGTTCCTGACTTTACTTCTCTTAGTGATGGATTGTGGTCAGTACATGTGAGCCAAATTAACCTTTCTACTACAAGCACACTTTGGTCAGTGTCATTTCCCAGTATCCTCAGGATCTTGGTGTTATCACAGCATTAGAAAACAAACTAGTAAATAGAGTCAGTAAATGTCAACATGGTACCTCCAGGCATTATTAACCAAAAAAAAAAAAAAGTCACCCACTCAGAGATTCAAAGTCATAAATCCAAGAACACCTAAACAATGGCTAATGAATAAGTAAAAATTAAAATAAGTAGAAAATAAGGTTTCTCTGTTTTCTCTGGTGCTGTAATATGTAACATACTGAAGATTCCTCTAGCCTGAGAGATTGAAAATTAAATGACTAGGCAAAATTCATTGCTGGAAGAGACTGAGCAACAACCAATCATGCCTGTGGCTCCATTCCTTCCTCACATCACAGGGACAGTTTTCAATGTCTCGGTCCTCTGCGGTGGATATCTTGAACCTTCCCTGTGGTTCAGGACTTGGGGTGCAAAGACTGAATAATCTACAACTAGACCATGTTTGAAGTTGTTCGCATGCACAGTTCATGTGTTTTCACATTGTTCCTGAACTGCTTTTGTTAGAGGGGGCAGATGAAGGAGCTGAAGAAGCCTTCCTCCAGTTTGAAAGGATCACAAATGATGGATCTTGTTCCAGTCAAAGCAGGAACAACTAAAATTGCCAGCAACAGTTAGAGAAGGGATGACTCTCCTGCTCTTCCCACCACTGCATTGTCAAGTTATATGATTCAGTAGAAACAAGTCAGATTAAACTGTGCACACATGCAGACATTTATTTATAATCAGGTAAAAACATGTACTATATAACATGATCCTGTTAAAACTTATTTCCTGGAGTATTCATTCCCATTACAAAATAAATGTTTGTACCTCCAAAACTAATATATTAGGATTCTAAACCTCAGTGTGACAGGTTTCGAAAGTAGGACCTCTTGTCCATAACTGAGTTCACACTACAAAATTAGAGGCCTTATAAGAAAAGCACTAAATGGGCTGGAGATGCAGCTTGGTTGTTAAGAGCACTGGCTACCCTCGCTCTCTTCCATGTGTGTAGGCACAGTTAAGTCAGCTGTGTGTGTATAAGTGATGAGAAGCTGCAGGAAAACCCAACCATGCTCACCTCCTCAGCCCTTATAGCCACTCTCCAGAACTGTGAGAAATGTATGCTGTTAAAGCTACCTAGTCTATGTACCCTGTGGTTCCTCATAGTTATTTGCTGGCCTTTCCTGTATCTTCTTGAAGGGATGAAGGTGTGTATTCAGTGTTTTTGTGCTAGAGAGAACAATGTAGGGATGGAGAGATTCTATCTAGTTTACAGTCTCAGAGATATCCTTCCATCATGTTAGAGACAGTGTAAGCCCCCCGAAGGAGACCCCCCCCCACTCGAGTCTCGGGAGTTCGCGCACCCAAGGAATCACGAGAGACCGTCTTGATGCAATACACACAAGGTAGTTTATTCACGGAGCTCTGGGCTGACACGGTACCTCACGCAAGAGATACAGGAGTCAACCACGAGGCTCGAAAGCTAGGGTTTTATATAGCAAATGGGGTAGGGGTTGGGGAAATTGGTGCAGTTCAAACATGATTGGCTAGTTCAAACATCAGCAAGAGGTACGTACAGCCCTAGGTAACAGCAATTCCGTTGAGTGGGGGATTGATTATCTGACTCAGCCAGGCATCTGGTTAACTTCTAACTCTTAACTACATAAGGGAGACAAGGGGACGCCAGGCCAGATGGCCCATTACTCTTTAAGGATAAGTTCGGACAGGTCTTTGCGTACCTTCCCTATCTTTACAACCCGCCAGTTCCCGGAATGAGTCAATATCCTTTGTTCAGGCTTGTCCGGCCTTGTCCCCGGCACAAGTCTGCAAGCAGACTTGCCCGGGCATGCCTCAGGCCTAAGTCTGCAAACCTAAAAACCTCCTGAGCAACTGGTGTTTAAACCTGAACCATAGGCCTTATCTTTTATTTTCCTTCAACAGCAGAGTGGACAGGCTGGTTCGTATCCTGACACCCAGGAAGTAAAGAAAGGGCTGGAACAATTATGGCCCCTGAGGAAACCACTCAGTGACCTACCAAGAGGCCCGAACTCATCCCTTTTACCAGCTCCCAACCTTCTCACAAGATTATGAATCCATCTAATGATTTGTGCACTGTGTCAGAATCCTCCAGATGTGATCCTCTCTGGAAATGAGCTCCTAGGCACCACTAGAGGTGTGCTTCACTTGTCTCCCATGCATTTCTCAGTCACACTGACAGTTAATATGCACTACCATAACACCTGCTCAGTCTTTTTAATCAACCATGTGCTACACTCTTTGACTTATAATGAGGTTGCATTCACATAAGGTCATCGTAGACCAAGTATCTGATTTGAAATGCTTTTAATATACCTACCTACCAAATTTCTGAGTCCAACCTAGCCTATACCTTAAATGTGCTCAGAACATTTACATCACCTAACAAAAATCCTGTTTTGTGACAATGTATTGAATACTCATATAATTTGTTGTAAACCATATTTAAAGTGAAAAATATAGCAAATATCAATATGGTTTTCCACCTCCATAAAGCCAAAAAGGTTGCCAATAACCTGTGTAAGATGGAAGATTAGAAACCTCTTCCATGTGGCTCAGTGAGAGAAAATTGTCAGGATGATACATAACAATCTCTATTCCTATAGGAGGCAATGGCTGTAAGTCAACTTCAGAAACCAGGTGAGATCCCTATGGACTACCTGACAGCTGTTAGCACATGGCATCCTACCACAAGAGGCCCAGCAATGTCTGTGGGAATTTTAAGGAAGCGTTTAACCTAGCATACACTATCACTGCAGGGACAGGTAAACAAACCACTAAAGGCTAGACACATTATTGGCAGTGATGTCTGGCAAAAGAAAACTTTGAAACTAAAAGCAGGCTTAATTGAGATAACCACTGGACACTGGTTTACTCTCTCCTGTCCCTCAGCACTGTAGACTGCAGAGGAAGCACTTCCACATGGCTGAGAGTGTAAGATTAAACCAGAAATATTCTTATTTCAAACACGGGCTGTTCGCACATCTCAAGAACCACGAGAGACCTGTCTTGATGCAAAATTGCAAGAGGAGTTTTAATTGGAGCTCCGATAAGTGCACTGATCAGCATGCTGGGTCGAGACTCATACACCACAGAGGGAATAGAGGAGTGTCGACCCCGACCAACGATTGTACAGAGTTTATATAGGCTGAGGGAGGGCAGTGGAAAGTTTCTAAAGTACAGCTTGACCCATAGCTGAACCTCTTATGTAAGCACCTTGGAACATTCTGTGGTTATTCCAGGAAATATTTCTCCTATCAGGGTGTTCCAGGTATGTGGCTAAGGGTCTTAGCCAAGAATGTTCCAGACAGGTGGCCAAGAGTTTTAAGTCAAGAGTACAAAAGTTCAAAAGTTCAAGTTCTCATAACTAACTAACAGTGGCATCTGTGACTCCATCTTTAAAAACTTAACTTCTTCAAGAGCAAGAATAAGAGTCTCACACACCTCTGAGGGCCAGAAGCAAAGGTGGAGCTATGAACCCAGAAAATGAAAGTGCACATGAAAGTAGAAATGAAATTGTCTGGAGAAACAAATAAATTTATGGGAGGAGGAAATGAAAGAAAATAATATATGAGGCCTATAGTTTAAACACCAGTTGCTGAGGAGGATTTAAGGCTGTAGACCTAGGCCTGAGACAGGCACAGGCAAGTCAACAAAAGGTATTGATTCATTCCGGGAACTGACCAGTTGTAGAGTTAGGAAAGGTATGCAAAGGAGTAATGGGCCATTTGGCCTGGCACCTCTGTGCCTGGCTGACTCGGGCAGACCCCCAGCTGGATTGCTGTGGGATTGCTGCTACCTCAGGTATCTTGTTGGTGTTTGAACTAGCCAATCATGTGAAACCACGCCAATTTCCCCGATCCCCTATCCCAATTTCCAACCCCCTACCCATTTACTATATAAACCCATAGCTATCGAGCCTCAAGCCTCATGGTCGAATCCTCTACCTCCTGCGTGGGGTACGTGTCAGCTGGGAGCTCCATGAATAAATTACCTTGTGTGAATTGCATCAAGGTCTCTTGTGATTCCTTGGGTGCATGAACTCCCAGGGCTTGAGTGGTGGTCTCCTTCGGGGACCTTACAGAATGAAGATGACAGAGAACAGGAGCATATCTTAGGATTTCTATTGCTGTGATAAAATGCTGTGATTATAAGCAACTTGGGGAGGTAAGGGAAGGGTTTACTTCATCTTATAGTTTATAGTCCATCGTTCAAGGAAGTCAGGCTGGAACTCAGGGCAGGAGCCTGGGGTAGAAACTACAAAGGCCATGGAGGACCACTGCTTACTAGCTTGCTCTCTGTGGATTTCTCAGCCTTCTTTCTTATAGCACTCAGAACCACCAGCCCAAAGGTGGTATTATCCACAATGAGCTGGGTCCTCTCCTATCAATTACCAATTAAGAAAGTGCCCTACAGACTCGCCTACAGGCCAATCTTATGGAAGGATTTTTCTCAGTTTAAAGTCCCTTTGCTCAAATGACTCTAGCTTGTGTCAAGTTGACATAAAACTAGTCAGTACAGGGGGAAAATGTTCAAAGTACATTTTATACTTGCATGAAAATATCCTTATGTAACCCTGTGTAATAAAAACAAATAAATAAAACCTAGCTACGAGAGGGGAAAAAGCATGCCTAAATCATGATAACTTGGCTGTATTTAATAAAAATATTCCAAGACAAGTTGTATGGCAGTGATAGTAGTTACATGGTCTAGTACCATGGGTTACCATTGTATTCTATCTATCCAAAAGAGCCAGCAAATGATCATGAAAACCGAGTAAGTATTAGATGAAACATAAGTAACACAAGTGAATACTTAGCTCCTGTTTTAGGGTTCTCTAGAGCAGTGACGCTCCACCTTTCTGATGCGGTGACCCTTTAATACAGTTTCTCATGCTGTGGTGACTCCCAGTCACAAAATGATTTCCTGGTTACTTCATAACTATCATTTTACTATTGTTATGAATAGTACTATCCATATGTGATATGAGACAACCAAGGGGGGTTGGGACACACAGGTTGAGAGCCACTGCTCTCAAGGAACACAATTAATTGGTAGAGTAGATAAATATTATGAACAGGTTTATTAGATAGGTTTACACAGACAGTACTGAGTAGCCAGGCAATAGCTAGCCTCACACTGAAGACATTGAGAACTAGTAGCTGTTCACTCCACAAGGCTGGATGGCTCTGCGGCCCTGACTTGGTGCTAAAATGAAGAGAGCCGACGTTAGAACCCCATAGGAGCTGGGTTTTTATATCATCAAAGAAAAATGGCAGTAGGACAGGTGAATTTGCAGCAGGTCCCAGAAGCAGACAAAATGCAAAGCCCTCCAACCTCCTGTTATCTGGGATTCCACCAGAGGGTGCCACCCACCTCTAGTGTGGTGTTCCTCATTTTAATTAACCTGATCAAGAATCTCCCTCCTGTGTGTGCCCAGCATCTCATCTCTGGCTCCATTCCATATCCAGTTAACTTAAACCACCACCTTACTTATCTTTCTGGGTAAATGAAGCCCTTGTTCTCTAGACCTTTCACAGGATCGCTCTTGTTAGTGTCCTGGCTCAGTTTGGGGCCAATTTGCCACAAGCTAGAATCATCTGAAGGAGGGAATCTCAACTGAGAAAATGTCTCCATAAAATCAGACCATAGGCAGGCCCTTAGGGCATTTTCTTAATTAGTGATTGATGTGGGACAGCCTAGCCCATTGTGGGTGGGGCCATCCCAGGGCTGGGGTCTATAAAAAAGCAGGCTGAGCAAGCTATGAATAGCACCCCTCCATGGCCTCTGCATCAGCTCCTGCTTCCAGTTTCCTGCCCTGCTTCAGTTTCTGCCCTGATTTCACTCAGTAATGGGATGTTATCTGGAAGCATAAGCAAGGAAAACCTTTTCCTCCTATATTTGGTTTAGTTATGGTGTTTTATAACCGCAATAGCAGAAAAAATAATATATCCTTACTCCCCAGATCCAAAGGTTTCTTCCAGTATCTCTGACCTCTTGAGGATGGTCAGTCTAACTGATGTCTACCTGGAATGGATTGGTTCTCACTCAGCCCTGCAGATCAAATTACTTGCTAGCCACTCTCTGCAAAGATTCCGCTCAAACTGGCAATGTGGAGTGACTAACACACCCTCAAGCCTGCAGTAGAACCATCAGTAGCTGACTCACCAGTAACCTTATTTCTGATGGCACAATGCCCATACCTAAAGACAGAAAGCTATTATCTGAAGTTGGCTAGACATTATAGTTTGCGACTGGTAAATAATTGTATGATTTGGATCAACTCCCTGCCCTAAAAATGGCTCATGGACTTGGACTCCAGATGATGATGTTCCTGGAAAGTGGTCAGACCATGATGGCTCTCAAGGAAGCAACGATTAATGGATTTGTGAATTGATACGTTGACTATATTACTGAGACAGGATGGAAACTAGAGATAGGGTCTCGTTGAAGAGAAGGGTCACTGTGAGCATGCCTTTGATGAACATATCTTGCCCAGATTCTTCATCTCTGTCTCTCTGCTGCCAGACCCATGAGATGAACAATAGTGTCTCTGTCACGATGTCTGCCTTATCATGTCCATGGGGCCATGAGGACTGAATTTCTGAGATTATGAACCAAAACAAATGTTTCATTCTTTTAAGTCATTTACAGCAAGCATCTTGTCACAGTGATGAAAAACTGACTAATACATATACAATGTTAGATAGTATCACAAAATCAGTAGGTGTTGCTTCTGGAACAAGTACATTGCTTACAGTCAGTCGACTGTCCACCATGAAGGTTAACATTTCTGCGTGAGTGTTTTGATATGTAATGTATACAAGGCTTAAAGTTTCACATATCACATTCCTTGGAACTGACATTTAAAAACATATTATAAGGCTGGGCATAGTGGCACAGCCTTAAAACCTAACACTAGGAAGGCAGAGGCAGGTGGGTCTTTGTGAGTCCAGAGTGAGTCTGGTATAAATAGTGAGTTCCAGACCATCCAGCATTACAAGGTGTGACCCTTTTAAAATATAAATACATACATACATACATACATACATACATACATACATACATACACATACAGATATACACATATACACACATTCTCGTCTCAAGGAATGAATAAGAATTTTAAAGGATAAGAAAAATGTATTTTTTCTCCTCTTTGTGTAGCTGCCTGTTGCATCTTATGAAACTAGTGTGGAAGCATAAAATGCTCACACACAATTAGACTGCAAACACTTTTCTCACTAGAGGAAATTCAAACATCGTTCTGCCCTCTGTGTGGCAAAACATAAAAGCAGATGCCAAGAAAGTTAAATTTGCAGGGTGGCTGCTGTGCTCTGAATATTGTCCTCCCCAAATCTTACACTGCAGTTTAATGGCTACAGTAGTATTAAGAAGTAAACCCATTAAGAGATGATTAGGTCACAATCGGATAGGTTAGGTATCATTATGAAAATGTGGGTTTGACTCTGGGTTGTTCTCCATGTTGACATCTGCCACTGGGCAATGCAGCCAGAAGGCTTTACCTGATGCTAATTTAGATTTTGATTGTAGACTTCTTAGCTTCCAGAAATGTGAGCCAATAAATCTTGTTCATTGTAAATGACCCAGTCTCGGGTATTCTGTTATGAGAGCACAAAATGGACTAAGATGGTGGTTTCTTTGTGACCATTGATCTGTTTTTGAGATACAAATTTAATAGGCAAAATCCCCTTCAGAGGTTTCTGGGGAAGCATCAGTTTTGGAAAAAGAGAACTACCCAAATCCACTGAAACTCTTTCATTCTTACAAAGACATTATGGTACAATGGATGAATAATTCATTAACTTCAGTTACTCTTTCAGGACTCCAAAAAATTGTCACAAAGGTAAGAAGCATATTACAACACACACACACACACACACACACACACACACACACACACACACATGCACCTCTGGGAAGGTAATATCAGCCCCATATTTTTAACTTTATAGCTTTATCATATTCCTTGTAACAGAGGCATTCTATTGATTTACTCCATTACTTTGCAAGTACTAGAGAATCATATTTTCTGATTATTTCTATGCCAAGAGAACAAATTCACAGCAGAGAACAATTGGCGACATAAAATAACAACACAATCTTGACCTTGTTTTTATACGTGATTATTATTTAACTCAATTGCATGTGATGAAAAATTGATTGATTTTTAAAGGCTATGTATAAATCATAACAAAAGCAAATGACATGTCGTTAATATAGGAACTAAGAGTGAAATTCTCTATAAATGTCGTGTTTTAAATTCTGCTTTGAATATTTAGAAGCCACTGCACACACAGACTTTGAACAACAGATATCTCGTTTTCTAGGAGATGGCTTTCCACTCTTCTCCCGTAGCAATCATACAGATTGAAGTTGTGGGCAAGGAACTGAAAAAGAATTTTTATTAGCCAACACTGGAATTCACAAGTGTCAACAACAGACCAGAAATTTTTTATCAAACGAGGCTAAACAGTTTGGGGCACAATGCATTTGCCTGTTCTACATGATTTGCATAGGAACAGCGCCTCCTGCTGGCGAGATCATAAAATCCACCTTAGACGTTATTTCTGGAAATGCTGATTGGTTTTTTTGTTGTGTGTTTGTGTGCTTGTTTGTTTCCTTCCTCTATATAAAATAAAATAGCACTTTTCTATGCCTGTGTAAGAGTGATGCCAGTGTCTATACAACCAACCAGAAAAGCATACATCACACTCTCTCTGGAAAGAAATCTGCAGAGTTGACAAGAGACAGGAAGCTTGCATTTTCTAGACTTCCAGGTACAGACCAGTATAACCTGCTTTTTAGCTTACTCTCAATGCTGAATCAGCCAGCTTTTGGTCTCCTCTGCATGCTCACATAATACTCAGCAAAAGAGCCAGGCCCATAGCAATGTTTATGAGGGTATCAGTTATGAGTCTTATGCTATTCTGTGCCTTTGTTTTAGGCTAGCCAATTTAATTCTTACAGTGGTCCCATGGGGTGGGTCCTATTATTATTCCCATTTTTCAGACAAGAAAAGCAACTCAGGGAATTTAAATAATGTACCCAAGATCAAAGATCTACTAAGCTTACCCATGAACCAAGCAATTTAGCAACACAGGCTCCAAAGTATTTATCACTACTGTTCTCACGGCCTCATTCAGAGACTTTTTCTCAACACCACCTCCCAGGGCTGTTGTCAGCTTTTTTATGCAAATAACATGGGTGCCACAAATCCCTTCTATCAAACCTCTGAAAGCTCTGCAACCTTTCTCCTTGAGAATAAAATCCTTCCAGCAACTCCAAGATATAAGAACAGTTGCTATGAAAGAAACAATAGACGTCAAGAAAGCATCACCCAGCACCTAGCACCCAGCACCCAGCACCCAGCACCCAGCACCCAGCACCCAATACCACCAGGTGATGACTCATGCAAGTTTCTGTTTGGGAAGGGAGCCCAAGCTGTCTGATTCCTTCTGTTGTGTGCCACTTCCTGCTTTTCCACTACCTGGTGTCTGTGGCTTGTCTCTCAGAGTTAGCAGTAAAGGGAAAGGACAGTATCTGGGAGGTTTCCTTGCCTCCAGCCACACTGACTAAACTGATTCATGCTCTTGGACTAGAGTCACACCCTGCAGAATCCTTTCGGGGAGGGTGTCAAGCCTTCTGATAGCTCCCAAAAGATCCGCTTTGTTGCTCATGCTCAGTTATCCGTGTCTCTCCGTTGACAGATGTTTTGTTTTGTTTTGTTTTGTTTTCTCTTGTCTTGAGTTCGATTCCCTGCAGCCCAGCTCTGCTGAATCCTTTGTGAGTGTGCTCAGGTAGTGCTTGCTTCAGCCCACTGTCAGACTACCTGACACAAAGAACTTAGGAAAGAAACTGTATCTCTTAGTAACTCTTAGTTTCAGAGCTTTTCATCCCTAGGCCTCCAACCTTACACTCGAAAGCGGGTAGTACAGTATCGGTCATGACAGCAGGAGACCATGACAGAGTAGGTTCTTCATGATGAATGGTAGGCCATGAAAAAGAAACGGGTAGAGGACCAGATATAACCTTCAAAGACACATACCAAGTGGTCTCATTCCTCTAGATACACCCTGCCCCCTAATGTTTTTACCACCTTGCAAAATGCCACCACTAAGCGGTCTCAGATTCTTTGGAATCCATAATTGCACAACCCTACCAGTGTTATACCTGCTTTAGCCTCCACAGAATGTGCTTGAGATATGTGGTTGACTAGCAAGTAAAGTGTTGCAGGTGAAACCATCGAAAAGTAGGTGCTAAAGACAGTCTGGCATCCAAAGAGTTAAGGAACGACATCAGTATACAAAAGAGGAAAAAAGCAGTATCGGGCAGAAGGAACAGTCCTTGATACAGGTTATGACAAGGTCTCCTCAGTACTTGGGAGCAAAATATTGCCCATCGGAGTGGATGCACATCAGGTCAAAATGTTTCAAAGCCTTTCGATCCCCATTGTGACCAGTCATGCCACCGTGTGATGCTGTTCTTGACAACCAAGGCCCAGTCAGAGACACTCTGTGGACAGCAGGCCAGTAAGTCTTCCATTTACAGGCATCTGAGAAATGCGGCCCTGTCCATCATACTCAATGTAAACACATTTGTGCTATTCTCTGCCCTCCTTGTGCCAGAGGGAGCACAGAGCAGGAAGGCAAGGGATCTGCTTTCCGTGGTATTCTTTTTGTAGTGGCGCACGCCTTTAATCCCAGCACTCAGGAGGCAGAGGCAGGCAGATTTCTGAGTTCGAGTCCAGCCTGGTCTACAGAGTGAGTTCCAGGACAGCCAGGACTACACAGAGAAACCCTGTCTCAAAAAAAAAAAAAAAAAAAAAATGCCCAGCGAGTTCACAATATGTAAGCTTTATGAAATGTAGAGTATGTCTATAGTCTACAGTAAGATGTCTATCTCTGGAAGCAATGAGGAGACAGGAGAATCCACACATACCAAGTGGTCTCATTCTAGATATGCCCCACCCCTAATCTAAGCTAAATACTAAGCTATTTCCCATCATGGAAAATGGCAAGAGCCATCACAATTGGCATACCCCATCCATGTGCTTCTGCCTCTGACTTCCAGAATTAGAGGGGAGCCCCCAAATCTCATCTACTATTTGAATGAAGTGATGAATACACCAAGAATAGGGAAAACCTACTATCAACCACATCTGTATCCTACATTCTTAGAAAAGGTTTTGTTCTATTCCATTCTATGATTACAGACTTAACAGTAGAGCCAAATTATTTAACCCCTATATGTAATTAAAAAACCAATTGTCACAGGTGCCTAACTGAGTGATGTAGGCAGGTCTATAAATGATATACGAGAATGCTGGTCAATGCTGGTGTTTACAAAGACTCGGGGGGAAAAAAATGTTAAAGATTATTCAGGACAACACAGTCAAAGCTCTGACTTAATTACAAGCACTACTCCAAACCAGAGGGCCAGGTGCAGAGCAGAGCAGGAATAAAGAAAACAGCCCCAGGGCCTCACTTTTCTGGCTCAGGAAGTCACAAAACCCCCAAACATTATCCTTCCATATGCTTGGCTGTGGCACTCCCAAGCTGGAGTATGGAAACATTCAGATTGACCATTTTTCATCCCCAGCTATTTATGGAAAAAAACCAAAGGATCCATGGTGCTGACTGAGCAGGTGGGTTTTAGAAAACGATTTCCCTGGTTGTTTGAACCTATGCAGAATTCTAAACTGAAGAAAGCAACGTGATGCTAATTAAAGCTGTAGCTCAGAGTTTGCCAAAACTGCTGGCTGTGATGAATGAGCCTTTCAAAGCCTCCCGAGCTCTTGGAAGGTCTACCAGCCAGTATGCACCTCCTGCAAACACTCTGTAATCACAGTATTCCACTCTGCCACTGAGGGCTTTGCCCTAGGTTATCTTAAAAGAATAACTGTAATGATTACTATTTAAATTTTAATCTTAAAAATCAAAGATATTCCAGACACTTGTATGAGATCTTCAAAAGATGTATCACTACCCCAGAGGTTGTGAACCACTGGTGGATAAGATCTTGGATATCTCATGCTCCCATCCCAAATAAGCCTCGGCATTTCTTGACAGATTTCTTGAAGACCAGAGATGGAGCAACTCAGAAAGACTGAACTATTAAGGAGTTACAGAGCAAGAGCAGAAAAAAATGGTGGGAAGTTTATTCGTTCTGAAGTTGAGTGTGCTCCAGTTCTTTTTAGACCACAGGTCACATGTGGGAGGCATTGCTAGTAGAGCTGTAAAAAAAAATGCCCTTCTGATGGGTGGAGCCAAAAGACTGGTTCAAGCCAATGGCGTGTGAGTAGCAATGACCTATGTGGACAGTGAGGCCTTGGAGGAAGCCTGCTTGAGCCTCTGCTGCTGTCCTGCTCATGTACCTCTGCACGCACAGTGGTGTAGTGGCTTCCAAGGGTGTAGTGGCTTCCAGACTGTGCTTGCATTTCTGTCAGCCCGATCGCTGGTTCTCCCAGTTCCTGATGACCTTTTCTTTCTTTCTTTCTTTCTTTCTTTCTTTCTTTCTTTCTTTCTTTCTTTCTTTCTTTCTTTCTTTCTTCTTTCTTTCTTTCTTTCTTTTATTATTAGATATTTTCTTCATTTACATTTCACATGTTATCCCGAAAGTCCCCTAAACCCTCCCCCACCCCCTCCCCTTCTCCCCTACCCACCCACTCCCATTTCTTGGCCCTGGCATTCCCCTGTACTGGGGCATATAAAGTTTGCATGACCAAGGGGCCTCTCTTCCCAATGATGGCCAATTAGGCCATCTTCTTCTATATATGCAGCTAAAGACATGAGTTCAGGGGGTACTAGTTAGTTCATGTGATTCTTCCACCTACATGGTTGAAGACCTCTTCAGCTCCTTGGGTACTTTCTCTAGCTCCTTCCTTGGGAACCCTGTGTTCCATCTAATAGCTGACTGTGAGCATCCACTTCTGTGTTTGCCAGGCACTGGTGTAGCCTCCCTCGAGACAGCTATATCAGCGCCCTTTCAGCACTATCTTGCTGGCGCATGCAATAGTGCTGATGACCTTTTCTTACCCACATGTAACTATTATCTTGAAGACAATAGGATCACTCATGTCTCTTTTCATATGTTTTCTACATGTGTATGTCCATAACATACTGTATGTCCATAGCATATATATTTTTTGAACATTTTATATTTTTTTTACTTTTTTTATTAGATATTTTCTTTATTTACATTTCAAATGCTATCCTGAAAGTTCCCTATACATTCCTCCCACCCTGCTCCCCTTCCCACCCACTCCCACTTCTTGGCCCTGGCATTCCCCTGTGCTGGGGCATATGAAGTTTTTTTGGACATTTTAAATAACCATCTACATCAGTCTCCAGACATTGCTTTTCTTTAATAAAAAATTAACTTTGACTGAATTTTCCACAGTTTGTCTCTTTTCTTCCTGATGGACATTGGATAGCTTTAACTTTGCTAAAATAATCAATAACAATACTACCAAACGTGGTTTCATATCCTTTGAGCACAGGTGCAAGAGTTTTTTAAGAACTGGCATTTCAAAGGGAATCAGCAAGTTTAATTGTGTGTGGCATTATCAAGTAAATAAAAATGTCACCACCTGCAGAGTGCAAAAAGACACCTCTTCAAGTTTTCCATGGGTTCACATAAGCCTTGGGATATACTTTAGAACACCAGCATCTCTATGTATATTTTGCCTGTGGGCATCAGTTACATTTCACAGAGGAGGAATCTGAGCTGTGGGCATTTGAACTAGAGTCTGTTGAAGGGAGGAGGGCTCCTTCCCAAATCAGTGCTTTTGGATGCTAAGTTTTCTTACCTCTTAGCTCCAAAGTCTATAGAGGCACCGAAGTTCCAAGGACTGCCAAGATGTGCAAACATATCCATTTTGGCTAATGTTAGGCATGTAGCATTTCAACACCACTTCATTTTTACTCTGTTAACTAGAAGTTGTGCTGAATTTTGTACATTCATTGGCCATTTAGATTTGTACTTCTGCTGTGGTTGACTATTAAAATGTACCTTTTTGTGGTTTGACATTTGGGACCTTTCCTTTCTGCTTATTGATTCATATGTACATTTCATATATCCTTAATGTTAGTTCTTTCATGAGTTATATTTACTGAGTACCTTTTCCAGACTCTTAACTGTATTTGAACCTGTTAAATATTTTTAAAATTCAGACTGCTTCTCTGTTTTCTGTGATTCATCTTTCTAATGTCATGGAGTCTTTATACTTGGGAAGCTCTTCCCTATGCAGAGATTGCAAAAATGTTCAATTACATTCTCTTGGAGTTTTACATTTATCCTTCCTGTTTAATTCTTCAACCTGAAATTTGTTTGAATGTATCTGGTATGTTTCTGCTGTAGTGGCAGGATGTAGAAAGGACCACTATTTTCCTCTGCTGACTTGCGATGGAATTTGCCATGGGCCTGATGTTCATAAGAATACAGGGATTTGAAGAGTCCTCTTTGTACTAATTTTTTTCAATGCGCTTTCTGGTCATGTTTGGGCCAGGTGGCGAGTGACATCTCTGTCACTTCAACTTCATAGTGAACCTTCAAATCTCATAAGCAAGCTTTCCCTCCTTTGCATGCTTCAAAACTGTTTTCCTCCTCTGAGTCCTTTACATAAGAAATCTCTTGACCTCCTGCATATGAATTGCAGAATCAGTTTGCCATGTTCCACAAAGAATCACTGGAATTGTGTTGAGTTTATAAGTTTTGTGGATATTTTCCTAGAAAAAAATACTATCTATTACAGGATCAGCTCCTTCCATTTGTTAGCACAGTGTATCACTTTATGTTTAGATTTTTTTTACATTGGTCTTTTGGGTAATGCATTTTAATATTGTCTATGGACAATTTGCACATTTTCATAGCCAAGTTATTTGGATTCTTGTTGTTATTCTTTAAATAGAATCTTTTTTTCTCTTTCTCTTTTTCTCTGTTTACTTTGATGTGGTAATATAAATGATTTTTTGTGTCATACCTTTTGTATAGCAAATTTGCTAAACTATTGTATTCTGTCTAGTAATTTGGTCTACAGCCATGTTACCATGGAGGTCTCCTAGTGTGTTCTCTCTGATCTTGGAAATGAAGCAGGAACAGACATAGTTAGATTTGGATGTAATATCTAATCATTTGTCTCCAAGATCATTTGCATTTTTGACATATACAATGTTGCAGAAAATGGAAACTTTACTTGACTTATACTGAATTTTTTTTAATTAATTTGCTTGTGATTCTCAATGAAGTCTCTCTAAATTTCATCTTATTGGGCATGATTATTTTTGTGTGTGTGTATGGACACATGTGTACACGTGCATGTGCGTGTGATGTGTGTGTTAGTATAGATGTTTATACATCATAGCACAAGTGTAGAGGTCTGAGAACAATTTTTGGAAGTCTGCTCTCTTATTCTACCTTGGGATCCAGGAGTCAAACTCAAACTGTCAGGCTAGTGCAGCAAGAGCATTTTTACCCTCTGCACCATCCCACCAGACCTAGTGAAATCTTAAACTCAGAAAGAGAACAGAACATGCTGGAAATTGCTAGGCTTCTTTTAGATTATTTAGTCAGTCTCAAATGCCAACACAAAAACCTTAATAGAGTAAGAAAAAAGAAACGAATCATCCAATTTTTGAATGTGGTTTGGCTGACAATAAAGCCAGAAAGTTAAGGCAGTATGTGTTTATGTTTTGGTAACCTCCATTACCTCTTCAAGTTACAGTGCTTAGCAACAGCTCTACACCTATCTGTGAATAGTGGGACTACTAAAAAGAGGAAAAATCACAGACCACTCTGTATATTCTCTATACATTTCCCTCTAAAAACAAATGACCGTACCTCAAACTGCACTTTCAAATACAGCCAGTCTTGGGTATCACAGGTTAAATTTTATTACCATTAGTTATGTTATTTAAATTATCTCTATTCATATACAGTATCATATATACAAATATTGCTTTAACCTTGAATTCTTTCCAATTTGGAAGAAGGGGCTGAGATGTAAGCTAATGAAAAAGGGAGTCTAGTTCCCCTCTTCTAGACATCACCAGCTACAGGACAAATATGTGTGCCTCCCCGAAATTCAGTGAAAATTATAATCATTAATTATAAAACATACTGTCAGCATTGTTACTTAAATCTTTCAAAAAAAAGCAAATATTCATCAAAAGTTAAAGACCAACCAATCTACAGAGTGAGTTGCACACTAGTCAGGGCTACACAGGGAGAGTCTCCCTCAAACAAACAAACAAACAAACAAATGAAAGTGAGAGAAAAAGAGAGAAGGAATGCTGTAGATTGGTGTAACCTTTCCAAAACATTTTACTAGTATAAATTCATATTTTAAAGCATTATTTTTTAATAAAGTAATTGTATTTTTTTTATTCATGTTCAGGAGAATAGTCAGCTCAGTATACAAGGATATGGATATTTTTATGTTCCCTATGGAATTATTTTAAATAAGATGTTTGGAGTTTTACTTTCTATCCTCCTCAGCCATGGCATGCACACAGTACACATACATGCATGCAAGCAAAACACTGATACACATAAACAAGTGTTTGTTTTTTTTCAAAAACTCCAAAATATTAAAGGAAATTACATCTCTAATAAGCATACATAAACTTTTTACTTCTCATACAGTAAGACAACTGTTGACACAGTGATGATATTCTTCTATGTGTTACAAGAACTCTAGGGTGATTTAAGTCCTTCAGTAGGAAGCATGTAGACTGAATGCAAATAATACATCAGTTGATAAATGCACAAGGGCATCCAGGGACTATTGTAGCCGTAGGTCCTAAAATCTCTCCAGATACTGAGGGATGGTTGAAGATCAGCTGAAACTCAGAGAGATGCTCATGAGATACATTCTAAATGGCAATGCAGTTTATAGAACATTATGTTCTATATCATAGTAAAATATCTCATGTATCATATGTGCATAAGAAATTGGAAATCTGTGCATTAAGTCATTCACGACGAATCCATGTGGGAGGGCGAGCTAACGGGGTATTCACATTACACATTTGAGCATTAAGCATATATTTCAATTTTTATGTCATGGAACATTTTATCAATATATAATCCAAACAAAGCTAAGATACTCTCTTTTAGATGGGAATTGGCTCCAGTACAAGTTTAAAAATGTAATTAAATGATATTATGCATATATTTTACAGAATATCACCAGGTTGTAATAATGTTTTGTAAAACATTAAATATTCTATCAGAGCAAAAACTTCAGAAATTCCTCTGCCCACTCTTACTTCTAAAGCATGTCAGAGCTACACACACACAGCAAGGTCTTTATGTAAGTTAGATAGAAGTCACTGAAACCTTCTACTGGAACCCACTTCTTCTTCTCCTTGAGGATAAACTTTAGGCTCCTTTATGATTTCACATAACACTATGACATTTTTTTTACTAGAGTGACTCCACGTGTGGGTGGTGGTACCTTCTAAGCTTATGTTGTTAATCACTTGTATTTGAAATTTCTTTTTCCCACTTCGATTAATTAGCCATTAGGGCAAGCAAAACAGATTTTGTGTGTCAAGCATGTAACAGATTTCAGCAAATTTTTGAAGAGCAAGCTGGCAAGGAAACACTGTATAAAAACAAGCCAATATAAAGGCTAAAGAAACACAATAATCAGGAAAATATTATGGTTTTTCATGTTGATTGGTTTGTTTTTATAGGGCTAGTTATTCAGGCTAGGACAGCAAGCATGGCGTTGTCTATATTCAAACAGCAATTATGTATGTCATTGGAGATTGTTTCACTAAAGGATGTCTCTGCTGCCACAATACACTTGTGAACAAGGCTGTGTTTCAAAGACATACCTGCTCAAGGCAGCCAGTTCTGAACAATCTTCCTTTGTGCCAGGTTGACTCAGAGGCAGAAAATATCTATCCATCGAGCTGAATTTTTTTTTGCCATAGATTAAAATGTACAGTCCAGTATGGAGATTATAGTGAATGCAGCCTGAGAGAAACTTCTAACCAGATGTAATCAACTAGACTTTGTATTAAATTGTCTTCTCAGACCCTGACTATAACACCAAACTAAATCCACACTGAACTAAGGTTATAAAGGTATACAAAATAACCACTAGATTCTAATCCNAAAAAAAAAAAAAAAAAAAAGAATAAAAAATCCAAAGCAGAAGGATGAGATGAAATCCAAAGCGATCCTTCTCCCCACCTGACTTTCGATTTGCTTTCTCCCAAAGGTCTGTAAAGAGTTTTTCCTCAAATCTCCCAGATATCCCCTTAGGTTCCATCGGCCAGACGTCTGAGCTCAACTTGGCAAAGGACAGCAGACGGGTGTGGTGGCGCACGCCTTTAATCCCAGCACTCGGGAGGCAGAGGCAGGCGGATTTCTGAGTTCGAGGCCAGCCTGGTCTACAAAGTGAGTTCCAGGACAGCCAGAGCTACACAGAGAAACCCTGTCTCAAAAACCAAAAAAAAAAAAACAAAACAAAACAAAAAACTGAACAAGCTAACAACTGAAACAAAACTTACTGTTAGCAAAGAGGTCTAAAAGCAATTATTGAACAGGCTGTCAGCAATAAGTGAGATATAAGATAATAGTGTTCTATCAACAGAAAAGTCAGCCCCTTATCCTTCCTGCTTAATCTACAAGTTCCTTCCTAAAATGTATAATTAGTATTGGGAGTATCAGTAATAAAGTATATGTGAGGCCATAAATTTAATCCCAGCATGGCAGAAGTTACAAAGTAATTCAAATGCATTCCTGAGGCTATTGGCATATTTCTAGAAACAGGCATAGTTTCAGAGAAACAGTGCAAAGATTTGGGCCTAATCCCAATTTGCACTCTGTCAAGTGAACACATTCACTTCCTGCCTTTTAAAGCTCTACGTAATGATGGTGAGCACAGCCATCTGTCATCAAAAGCATATGGGTGAAGGCAGCTGTTGTATGAATAATATGTATGACTGAACACAGCCAGAGCACTGTGTCATCTAGTATGCTGTGCTCATATTCTCTCCTACACCAACAGCAGTCACTGTGCCTAACAAAAGTAAGCACCCCTATTCTCATGCAGCCATGACACTCCTTCAGGTTAGTGTGTCTGGAGACAGTGAACAGACTAGTCTTTTTCCCTAGACCAGACAATCTCATCTAAGTTTGATATACTGAGCCAAATTCCTGATACGTTCCTGCACTTTCTTAAGAAACATAAAGTAGACACAAACATGTTTACAGGTTTAAGAATTATTTTTTTTTTACATTGAGTATTTACTGCATGTCAGTGACTAATCAAAGTGCTGTACATGCACAAAGAGATATACACACACTCAACTCTAATCTTACGTACATTTTTTTCAAGTCTTGAGTCTACGAGGTTGTTGACTGTATGTTACTAATTCTGAAGAGAAAATGAAGACCATATGAGGCTAATCTGCAAACAGAGAAACTTGTCTTCACTCAAATTTGTCTGACTTAACAAGTGATGTCTGCCACACTTGACCCTCTTATATTGTCAGTTGTGCAAAACGGACCAAGAAATACAAAAATTAGGCGCTATGTCATCAAATGAAATATATACTTTAGAAGAGATGCTATTAAGGAAAACTGAAAGGGGCAACAACATTGCACGACTTACCTCAACTCTAAGCTGTCAGGAATGGTCCCTGGGACCCAGGACTGGGTGTCTGCTTCTGTCACCCTCACATTCTAACTCGTGGGTACCATATAGCTACCATGAATGTTTGCATTTCCTGCCTAGAAAATAGCATCCAGCCTGATGGACAGATGCCAAGTAACAAGACCACAGGGGAAAGAAATGATTCCTTCAACACCTTCTTAGTGAGACCGAGAATTGGCAAGCATGTGCACCGGGCAATGGACCCACTTATTTAATATATGGAACCCACAGTTATTGACAAAATCTGCACTGGTACCTACCACCAATTCTTCTACAGGCAAGGAAATTGCTGTCATTAACTATGCCCATGCCCATTACATCATTGGCAAGGAGATCATTGGCCTTGTCTTGGATAGAATTCAAAAGCATCTGTCTTGAGGGCTTCTTGGATTTCCACAGCTTTAGTAGGGTACCTGTCTCTGGGGTCTCCTCGTGCTAATGAAGTGGCTCTGTTCTTTTTGTTGATTACAGAAAAAAAAAGTCCATAATCAGGAAGTAAAGAGACAAATGTTTATGCTTAGCTAACTTTTTTCAGGACAGAGCTAAGGAAATGGTTCCACCCACTTTTAGTATGGGGCTTTCCTCCTCAGTTAACAGAATACCTCAGAGGCCTGCACAGAGGCTAGATGATCTCTTGCAGCTGTGCATAGAGGGTTACCTGTTATGTTATTCTAAATAGGGCTGGACTGACAATTAACATTAATGATCATGAGTATCATAAAGGAAAAGGAAGAAACCTTGGAGATAAAGGTTGTTGTTATGCCTTGATTGATAGTTTCAAGGTGTGTGTGTGTGTGTGTGTGTGTGTGTGTGTGTGTGTGTGAATGATCACTACATTCTGAACCTTAAATATATGCATTTATGGCCACCCAAACAGAATCAGTCCTGACTTCCATTCAAAGATATAAAGAGAGACAGATTATTCACATATATTTCACAAATAATAAATGATAAATGCATATATTTATTTTAAATCTTCATACAATTTATTTATTTATTTATTTATTTTGGTTTTTTGAGACAGGGTTTCTCTGCGTAGCTCTGGCTGTCCTGGAAATCACTTTGTAGACCAGACTGGCCTCGAACTCAGAAAGCCGCCTGCCTCTGCCTCCTGAGTGCTGGGATTAAAGGCGTGCGCCACCACGTCTGGCTCTCATACAATTTATTATGGTAATAACTTCCCCTCCCTCAACTCTTCCAACATCCTCCTCACCTCCCAACCATCCACTGTCACACTTTCTTTTTCTCTCTCTTTAGAAAACAAGCAGGCAAATAAAAAAACAACCCAGAATTTTTTTTTAAAGGGAGAGAAAGCACAAGGAACATGAATACACACACACACACACACACACACACACACACACACACGAACATATACAAACACAAAATCAGAAAACATACACGCAAAAGACCAGTAAAATAAAAAAAGTCCCAAACAAAACAATATAAGATCAAAAAGCCCTATAAAAGTACTGTGATGGTTTGAATATGCTTGGCCAGAGAGTGGCACTATTAGGAGGTGTGGCCTTGTTGGAGTACATGTGTCACTGAAGGCATGGACTTAAGACCCTCATCCTAGCTGTCTGGAAGCCAGTTATTCTGCTAGCATCCTTCAGATGTACAACTCTCAGCTCCTCCTGTACCATGCCTGCCTGGATGCTGCCATGTTCCTGCCTTGATGATAATGGACTGAACCTCTGAACCTGTAAGCCAACCCCAATTAAATGTTGTCCTTGTAAGAGTGGCCTTGGTCATGGTATCTGTTCACAGAAGAAAAACCCTGAGACAGAAGTTGGTACCAGTGACTAGGATATTGCTGTAATAGGCCTGGCCATTTTTTTGTTTGAAAGAACATGGATTTGGGGACTTTGGATTTGGAAAGCAGGGGAACTCTTTAAATGGGGTTTAATGGGCCAACCTAGTAGGAATATGGAAGACTTTATTACTGACAGTGATTGAATTGTTCATACTGGGCCCAAAAGATTTCAGTGGAGAATTCAATATGTGGCCTAGAAACTGTTTTTGTGGGATTTTGATTAAGAGTCTGGCTACATTTTGTTCTTGTCTGAAGAATCTGCCTGAGACTGAGGTGAAGAGATTCAAATTAATTGCAATGACAAAGGAAGTCTCAGAGACGCCCATCATAGACTTTGTTTTCTGGTTAAGTCTAATGAAGAACATTTTAAATAAGCATAGCAAGCTGAGAAAGGAAAAATACAAAGTATATGGTTCAATGATTAAAAGAGTACCAGGAAGTGAAATGGAGTTGAATCTTCTGCTCATGGTTATTAAATTGAATTAAGGGAGTAATGACTTTGGGACAAGAGTCCCATCCAGCTAAATTTAGGTCCAGGCAAGGTAGTACACGCCTTTAATCCCAGAAGGCAAAGATAAGCAGATCTCTTGAGTTCAAGGCCAGCCTAGCACAAAGAAAGTTCTAGATAAAGAAAAATTTAAATCCAGTCTTGATCAACCACGCCTTTAATTCTAGTGCTTAGGAGAGAGGCTTGCAGATCTCTGAGTTCAAGGTCAATCTACAGAGCAAGTTCCAAGAAAGCCAAGCTTGGGCAGAAAACAATAGAATAAGGGGGCAGGCCAAGTTTCAGCCCCAGCAAGCAGCAGAACACAGCAGCTTTGGCCATGTGGCTCTGGCTTTAGAGTGAAAAATAGAAGGGACTACTGGGACAATTGATGCTGGTTACGTGGAGCTAAAAAATTACCTGTGCTTAAGAAGAGACCAACATCACTGAGGTGAAATCTTCTGGGAAGTTTTTTTCTTTCTGAAAGCACAAAGAAGCTGTGTTCCAGAGATAGCCAAGGTTGTACCTTATGCAGCAGCTTGCACTTGATAATGTGTAATAGTCACCCAGGTGGTACTGAAGCTTGGCACTGTAAGAGGCCAGGAGAGGTCATTGGTGAAGGTGCAGCCTCAGTTGCAGTTGACAGCCCAGGACTGAAGGGATCATGCAAAGGAATTGAGGCTTGGCACCATGAAGAGCGCCTATGAGAGGCTATTGGTGAAGCCTAGTTGCAGAGGAAGATCCCAGTGTATTAGAAATGTCAGTACCTTAGGCTAATAACCAAGAACAGCAGCAGCAGTGGAGTGGATCAACCTGAGCTTAGAGTGCTACAGAGGACAGAGCTGGAGAAGGGACACAAGCCCCTTGGAAGAGCCCAGAAGATCATGTGTGGATCCCAGACATTGAAACAAGAAGCTGTAATATTGAAGTTGCCCTGGAGATCCCAAGATTTTTGAGATGCCAGAGCCATGGTCTATCTGCTGAGAAATGTTGACAACAGTGAGTGGAACCAACCCAGGAGAAAGAAGTTTGTCACAGTCAACATAGATGAAAAAGGAGTTGGAGATCTGAAGACCACTTTGACAATAGACATGGAGATGCAGAGTTTACAATTTGCCCAGCTGATTTCCTGTTTGATTTGGGGATTATAGTTAAGTGATTGGATTGGATGTTAAGTGATTGATGGATCTCAGAAGAGACTTTGAACTTGGACTTTTAACATTGTTGAGACTGCTATAGACTACAAGGACTTTGGAAGTTGGACTAGATGCATTTTTTTATTATGTTATGGCTAGATATATCCCCCATAGATTCATGTGTTTGAACAGGCTTATGGGATCCACGGATGGTTTGTATATGCTTAGCCCATGGAGTGGCACTATTAGGAACTGTGGTCTTGTTGGAGTAGGTGTGTCACTATGGGCATAGGCTTAAGACCTTCATTCTAACTAGCTGGAAACCAGTATTCTGCTGGCAGCCTTCAGATGAAGATGTAGAACTCTCAGCTCTTCCTGATCCATGCCTGCCTGGATGCTGCCATGTTCCTGCCTTGGTGCTAATGGACTGAACCTCTGAACCTGTAAGCCAGCCCCAATTAAATGTTATCCTTATGAGTTGCCTTGGTCATGGCGTCTGTTCACAGCAGTAAAACCCTAACTAAGACAAGTACCATTGAGCTCATTTTGTGTTGTCCATCTACTGATGGCCCTAGGGGTTACATTTAAGTGTGGTTTATATACCTAGTAGAACTGCATTGGAGAAAATATTTTTTTTATTTGCATGCAGGTGTCAGTTTCAGATAGCTTTTTGTTAGGGGTGGGAGCTCATGTCCATGTTCCCTGTCTCAGCACTGCGACCCCATCTATGAAAGTCCTGTGCATGCTACCACAGACTTGGTGAGTTCATATGTGCATCGGTCCTGTTTTGTCTGGAAGACACTATTTCCTTGGTGCCATCCATCCCTTCTGGCTCTTACAACCTTTCTGCCTCTTCTTCAGCACAGCTTCCTGAACTCTGAGGGGAGGGGTTTGATAAAGATATCCCATTTAGGATTTAGTGTTCCAAAGTCTCTCGCTCTCTGCATATTGTCCAGCTGTGAGTCTCTGTATTTGCTCCCATCTAATGCAGACAAAAGCTTCTCTGACAATGGAGAAGTCAGACACTGATCTATGGGTAAAGCAGAATGTTATCAGAAGTCATTTTATTGCCATGTTCATTTAACAGGACAATAATATTTGGCTTTCTCCAAAGCTCATGGTCTATCTAGTCTCAGGTCCACTGGGGGATGGGAGAGGAGGGAGTTTGGTAAGGGAATAGACAGGATGGCGATGATGATGATGATGATTGTGGGGTGGTGATGGTGATGGAAGACATGATATATGATAGGAGACAGGAGAGAGAGACAGAGACAGAGAGAGACAGAGAGAGAGGGACAGAGAGAGGGGGACAGAGAGAGAGAGAGAGCTTAGCAAATAGTTCACAATTGTCTAAGTAATTATGTCAGAATGTTCACTCAACTACTCTGTGGAATATCTGGACTATTTGAAAGTCCTTATGATAAAACAATGTAGGGGATAATGAGAAAAATATCCATGCCTGTTGATCCCTCTGACATATTAATTTTCACTTGTACCTTTTCTGGGGTTTCCCTTGGGTTTCCACTGTGTGACCGACCTATCTAGAAGCCAAGGAGGGTGTATGGAACCATAAGAGATCTTATCCTGAGAGGCACAAGCATCTCCTCTTGAGTTCAGAAAAGTAACTCAGATGTGTAAAGTAGTAGATTGCTTTCTACGCCTTACCTTTCATGGGCTTTTTATATGCCTAATACCAAAGGAAAGACTAGAACACAGGAACTAAATGTAACTTTCCCTTTTAGTATAATATCTTTCAGGTGAACATTTGTTCTCTTTAAGTATCTATGGGTAAAGCAGAATGTTATCAGAACTCATTTTATTTAAATACTTGGTTTGGGGGTTTTTTAATCCCCATCTCCAGCTCTTCTTTTCTTCCTGTGTATCAGAACATCAGAAGCAGTTCACACTACATTTTGGCCACTAGCAAAGAGATTTTTTTTTTCTCTTTATTTACGCTACATCCTGGGCACCAAGGGCTTGAGGATTCCATCTATGGTATTTTTCATCTCTTCTCACCATTGGCATCCACCTGCCATTCTTTAGACCTTACTAAGTCTCCCTATGGGGTGGCTGAGCTGCTATTGTGCCATGGTGGAATCTGTCACTGAGAACACAGTAGTGTAAGCTACCATTGCTGGACCCACTCTGATATCCAACATTATAGCCTGAGGCTTGGTCGCTTGCTCCACTTCTCTCCACCTGTACTAGGAAGCTTAGCTGCTCTTTGGGAGCTTGTCTGCAGTATGAGATTTCAACACTTCTGACTGGTGCTTGTCTGGGTCCATGCCTATATCTTAGAGCTAGAACAATAAGTCATCTCAAGCCAGGTAGCAGAAACCCAACAGGCGAGTTCTGGAGGCTAAAAAATAAGAAATCATCATATGATACAAGCAGTTCCTTCTGTTGTCATTATGGAGGAATCTGCTCTAATAACTTTTGATATTCTTTGGATGAGGGCTACCTAACTCTAGTTTCTGTTTTCATTCTTCTCTCTCTAGGAGTCCTTTTCTTTTATAAAACCTCTTGTGGGTGGATATAGGGTTCAATCCAATTCAGCATAATCCCCTCCCCAGGTGAGATTCCAAGCACTTTGTCATAACTATGTCTGAAAAGATCCTTATTCTAAATAAGCCACATTCTGAAGTTCCAGTGGACAGATCTTTAGTAGACTACAATTCAATCATTATCATTCTGAATTCAGAGCTACCCAACAAGGGCACGCTTTCCAAGACTATGCAGGCAAGAGAAGAACAAGCTATCAATACTCTGGCTCCCCTGGATTGCTCTATGGCTTTCTGTTGCCCATGTGCACCTTTCAAGATACAAACCCAAGAGGGCTAGGAAATGTGACCTCCTGTCTCACTACTTATAGGATCTAAGCCAAAAATAAGTTAAAGCCAAGAAGGCATTTAAGCATGCATTCAATAAGCAGTCTCCATCATGACAATGCTAATTACTTTTGTCCTGTGGTAATTAGGTAAAACCAAAATCTACTAATAAAATTATCTTACATGATTGTCTTAATTAGGATTTTATTGCTGTGAAGAGACACTATGACCAAGGCAACTCATGAAGGAAAACATTTAATTAGGGCTGGCGTACAGTTTCTGAGGTTCAGTCCATTATCATCATGGTGGGAAGCATGGCAGCGTGCAGTCAGACATGGTGCTAGAAGAGCTGAGAGTTCTACATCTTGATCCACAGGCAGCAGAAGGAGACTGTGCCACACTGGGCATAGTCTGAGCATAGGAGACCTCAAAACCCACCCACACAGTGACATACTTCTTCCAACAAGGCCACTCCTACTCCAACTAGGCCATACCTCCTAGTAGTGCCACTCCCTATAGGACAAGTGTTTAAGCACTTGAGTCTATGTTGGCCCTAACTATTCAAACCACTACAATGACACATAAAAAATGATCTCTCTCAATCTATCAACAAATGTAACACTTCCAGCACTATAGGTCTACTATTGATTGTTATAAGATATAAAATCTTGGGTTTTTTTTTTTCATTAAAACAACTATCACAGTGGAAGTCTGTCATTGAACAAGCTCATACTATTTTCTGAACTTGGCATCCTAAGAATTAAATGTAGATAAGAGGACTTCTTTCAGCAATGTGATAGTGTTCTTTTTTTGTTGTTGTTGTTCTTTATAGTGTTCTGTCATTGGTGGTTTTTAGTGTAAGACCCAGTAGCTTATGTTGTTTCCTAGGAAACAGATTGACATTTTCCTTTTTAACTTTTAGAAGAAAAGAATGAAATCTCCACAGAAGGCTCTTTCAACTTCATTCCAGGTTCTTGCTGATGTGAGGCTATTTCTTACAGCCACTATTGATAGACTTCCATGGACCCACTCTCTCATGGCTACACATGCATAAATAGTCATGAAGGGCTAGTATGGTAGCATGCACTGGGTCCTGAGGAGACTGCTGAATTAGATATTCCATATGATCATGGACATGAGATCATCTCTGAGAAATGATCCATCCTGATCCCACCAATCATACACCTTCATGCCTGGTATTTCTGCATACTGTGCCTGTAGTGTGCTTATAGGAATGGTGTGTGGTGCTTTGGAACCATAGACTTACAGTATTTACAGTATTTGCAGTATTCTCTTTGGCAAAATTCTGCCACCAAACAAGGAGTCCTCTTCTGTCCCAGATTATTCAGTCATATATCAAGTCTCTCTGTCTGCCTCCTCCTGTGTAAGCACTCATCATGTATTTCACTAGAAATGTTCAGAAAGGACGTCTCCATGTGGTCATGAAGGGGCCACTTTCCGCACATTATATGGTTCTATTTGATTCAAGTCCCGAGAGTTGTCTCCATGAAGCCACAGAAATCAGAAAGATGATGTATGGAGGATGAGGAGGGTTTGGGGACCAGGAATGGAAGGGACGTGTATCACTTTACTAGTGTCCCATGGGTCACCTTAGTTATAGACTCATATGACTACAAGGACATCTGGCTAGTGTCAACTGGCTATGTTTCTGAGAGAAAACACATTTTAGTGAACATAGCAGACCACGCTGGGCAGCAAGTCCTTGCCCCTTCAACTTAGCTGAACAGATGCATTCTTCTCCCCTATCCCTAGCATTAGAAATATAGAAGACAAATCCCAGTTAAAAAGTTTTGCTCTCTACTCTTCAATCAAGAAGAATATAATAACATCATGGGCTGTCTTTGATATATTATCCAGCTGTGCACCTCATTTAAACTGTAAAATGTGCTTTGTAGAAAGATGGGCTATTCTGGGAGCATGCAGGGGCTTCTAAATTTTAACAAGAAAATGAAGAAAAGGCAGTATGATTGAGGTGGATGACACACAGCGAGTATTAGAAGGTCAAAGTTGTGGGTCCATTTATGACAGAAGAACAATGACCTTTGACAAACATGATCCATTTTTTATTTTTATGATTCATACCACTTCATCTAATTAACGAGACACTAAGTAATGTCAAACTATTCATTTTATTAAGGATTCCTTCTCACCAACTGTCTATTTTGTACGTGCCTGGCAGATGATAGGCTTTTCCCCATTGACTAGATTGACCATTTTTAAAATGCACAACATGGAAAATATCAACAGCTGAAATTCAGTGTCTTCATGGTCCCTTTTACAAATCATGAGCAGCCCTGACTAATAGCCTAAAATTATTTGTCAAAGGTTCACATATACCAGTGTTGAGCAACCATTGTAAGTAGTTTTAGAAAAGCAAAAACCTACATGAACCAGTGTGCTTCCCTTTTAAATTTTGTAATTGAACAACTATTATCAACCACTTGCCTTTTATCTTGGTTTTCAACTGAATAGGTCCTGACACAGATGTTGAATACAGAAATAATTAGAGGAAGGTTCCATAGGATGGAGACAAGCTGTCTGGGCAAGGAGTGGGGGCGGGGGGGTCTGTAGGCAAGAGTGATTAGGCAGTGAATAGTCAGTATCTATTGAGAAGCTTGAGGGAGACGGTGGTGAGTAGAGAAAACTAACCTTGGAAAGACATTGGGGAAAGATAAAGAAGAATAAAAAAAATGCGAATGTATGAACCACTTGTGAGTTTGTACAGAAGTCACATGCACACCTTGATTTTGTAGATTGTAAAATTTTCCAAAAAAAATCTTTTCAGAATATGAAAAAGGGGGAACAGCAATAGAAAATACTATTGGCGAAGTAGTCTAATATACAAACACAATGAAATTATTTCTAATTTCTAGTAGGTATCCATATATGTACATGCATACTTACTTTTTAAGTCAGTTTGAAAGAGACACACAAAATCAATTAGCACAATAAAGAGTTTTAAAGAAAAATTAATAAAAAATAAAAGATGAATTAAATAGTAAACTTTGTGGAGCTAGAAAATGGTATTGTGTAGTAGAATGATAATGGCCTCCTAGAATCAGTCATAATCAAATTAAAATCCAATCTTTTTTCCACCTAGTCTCTGCTTTTTTAGTCTAGTTTTATTAAGTTTCCTGAAGTCTTTATTAAGTACTGAAATGGGAAACCTCTCTATCACTTAATTGGGGTAAGGGACAGATACTGTTTTTTTATTCACCCCCCCCCCAGGAGCAGATACTTATATAAAGTATTTATTACATGATAGGTGATCATCAAATGTTAATTCTCTACTATTCTTTTATATTTAAAAAAAAAAAAGGAAATGACATCCTTGTCCTTTGAGCATTTACAGTACAACACCAGGCTTAGTCGTGAAAAGAAACAAAGTAGCAATGGTCTGAGTCAGATAATAAATTCAGAAACTCTATGTGGATATTAGCCCAGAAACCTAGACTACCCAAGAAACTATTTACTAAACACATGATACTCAAGAAGAAGGTAGGTCAAAATGTGGACACGTCACCCCTTCCTAGAATTAAGAACAAAGCACACATTGAAAGAGTTAAAGGGAGCATTTGTGCAGCTCAATCCAAAGGATGGACCCAACGACTGCAGCTGCCAGGGATCCATCCCACAATCAGTCACCAAACATAGACACTATAGCATNAACCCAAAGAGCACAACCTGGATACCTTGGTGGAGATCTCATTTTTAAATTTAAAAATCCTTAATAAAAAAGAAAAAATTTGTACTTTAAAAAAAAAAAAGAATAATATAACATTTATTAGTTTTTTTCTATAATTAATATTCAACATATTTTTCAAATCATTCAATTTTCAACTTTAATTATGTATGCATTCAATTTTTATCTTATGTCCATATCCAGTTAGTCTGTATTTGACTGTATTGTTTGAACATTCTGTTTAACAACTAGTCCTCAATTAGTAATTTCAAATTGAATTTCCTTTGAATTTCAAATATAAAACTCAAATAACAATAGAATTGTATAATCTTATATATTTTTGCACTTATGATAAAATTACATATCTTCATTGCCTATAACATTTATATTGAAATGCTAAAATCAAGGAAATTGATCAACAAATATGGCATGTTAAAAGTAAGCTGTTTTTTACGGTCAAGTCCCAGAAAGACAACATCATAAATTTCTTTTTTTTCACAAGGGCTGTAGCATAGGACAGTTCTAGATGTGTACATGATATTTCAACATTAATAAACAGTTACTCCACTATGCAAAAGATAAACTCAAGAGTTCTACTTTAATCAATGCCACACAGAAGGTAACATTTTATAAGCCATTCCTTTTTAACTATCTTCTGCTCTGTGTCTCTAAGAGCAAGAACAAGTCCCTTTCTTATACCTTCCAGTGAACATCCAGAACCCTTCTGCAAGAAGAGACATTTAGGAAGGAGACATTCACCAGTAGCATTAAAGCATCTCATTCTGTAAAAATGACCATCATGTGACTGTATCTCCCTTCTATATCACAAGAAGTAGCCAATCAAATTCTAATGAGCATCTTTCCATTGCTAACAGGTGCTTGCATCCACCTGCTCCCCAAGGGCATAAAGGAGTTAAAAAATAATTATTCCCATTTTATCATTATTAGATATTTTCTTCATCTACTTTTCAAATGCTATCCCCTTTCCCAGTTTCCTCTCTGAAAGTCCCTTTCACCCTCCCCGGCCGTGCTCCCCAACCTACCCCCTCCTGCTTCCTGGCCCTGGCATTCCCCTGTACTGGGGCATATAATCTTTGCAAGAACAAGGACCTCTTCTCTCATTATGGCCAACTAGGTCATCCTCTGCTACATATGCAGCTAGATACATCAGCTCTGGGGGGTACTGGTTGGTACATATTATTGATCCTCCTATAGGGTTGCCAACACCTTTAGGTCCTTTGTACTTTTTCTAGCTCCTTCATTGGGGGTCCTGTGTTCCATCCAATAGATGACTGTGCACATCCACTTCTGTATTTGCCAGACACTGGCATAGCCTCACAAGAGAGAGCTATATCATGGTCCTGTCAGCAAAATCTTGCTGGCATATGCAATAGGGTCTGGGTTTGGTGGTTGTTTATGAAATGGATCCCCAGGGGCAGTCTCTAGATGGTTCTTCCTTCTATCGCAGTTCCAATCTCATTTTTTTTTCTTTAGCAAGCACTGAAAATGAACAGAAATATCTCTTGCTCTCTACACTAACATGTAATGGGATTTTCTTGAGTGTGTATATATGACTGATAGCGTAAGATTTCTGGCTTCAATCCTGGTATAACTTTTTATTTTTCATGGCAATGTATCAGCACTATATTAGCTATTAGTTGAAAAATGTAGGAATAATCTGGGGAGGATTTTGCTGTTTACCTACTCACGATATTTGTATTTTAGAAATCAATGTGATTTCAGAAAAACTATTTTTTTACTGAAATTAACATTATTATATTCAGTATTTTAATTTCTTTCTTAATTAGTTTTTGAACAAAAGGTCCCATACTAGTCTGGAACACCCTATAAAGCCCAGGATGCTCTCAAATGCCTACCAACACCTCCTGCAAAAAGTCATAGATGCTTAGATTGGGGGTGTAGACTATCACACCAGTCTCTATTTGGATTTTACAAACAACCATCTCTAATAGTATGGGCACAGGGGAAAAATTTCTGAACAGAACAGCAATGGCTTGTGCTGTAAGATCAAGAATTGACAAATGGGACCTCATAAAGTTGCAAAGCTTCTGTAAAGGAAAGGACACTGTCAATAAGACAAAAAGGTCACCAACAGATTGGGAAAGGATTTTTACCAATTCTAAATCTGATAGAGGACTAATATCCAATATATACAAAGAGCTCGAGAAGCTGGACTCCAGAAATTCAAATAACCCCATTAAAAAATGGGTTACAGAGCTAAGTAAAGAATTCTCAACTAAGGAATACAAAATGGCTAAGAAGCACCTGAAAAAAATGTTCAACATATTAATCATCAGGGAAATGCAAATCAAAACAACCCTGAGATTCCACCTCACTCCAGTCAAAATGGCTAAGATCAAAAATTCAGGTGACAGGAGATGCTGGCGAAGATGTGGAGAAAGAGGAACACTCCTCCATTGCTGGTAGGATTGCAAGCTGATACAACCACTCTGGAAATCAGTCTGGTGGTTACTCAGAAAATTGGACATAGTACTAACGGAGGAACCAGCAATACCTCTCCTGGGCATATACCCAGAAGATGTTCCAACTGGTAATAAGGACAAATGTTCCACTATGTTCATATCAGCCTTATTTATAATAGCCAGAACCTCAAAAGAACCCAGATGTCCCTAAACAGGGGAATGGATACAGAAAATGTGTTACATTTACACAATGGAGTACTACTCAGCTATTATAAACAATAAATTTATGAAATTCTTAGGCAAAAAAAAAATTCAGAAACTCTAGCAAGGATTACATAATGACAAAAGTGTTACTCTGTATTTCAATCATAACTAAAATACAAATTATCATCAACAGTATTCTTGCAAGAATAAAATGCTCTATATAAAAAGCTAGAATCAAGGGAAACAGCTTCTATGTTTTCTATATGGTTATAATGTGCCTATCAAACTGTCTTCTAAATGTTTGTATTTGCCATAGGTCACCAGTGTTGTCAGGCTCAACTCATAGCCACTGGTTGATACTCTTGAGAAATGACTGTGGATATGGCACAGTAGTTTAATTTTCACCCTTAGGTGGTCATCAATAGTCATACCCTTCAAAGACTGCTCTCAGGGTCATCTTTGTAGCTAAGCTTCAAAAGCTTTCAGCCTTTGTTACTCTGGTGGGGTGGGGGTCTAGTGAATCTGGTCAGTTTCAGGGACTTTTTGAATAATCTACTTTCCTTTTCAATTGGTGACATTTAATCTGGACATTTAAGCCAAATAAACCCTTTCCTTCCCAAGTTGTTCTTGGTCATGTTTTTCTCATGACAGCAATAACCCTAAGACACCAGACTTGCTCTCCTGCTGTGAAACTGCTTCAATAAGAGCTCCAGAGCAATGGAAAATGAGCTGTCTAGCTTTGTAGATTTCCTTCATAGATAGAGGTATTTCATTTTCCTAATGAGAATGTGACTAATACACTCAGAATAATTTCAGGTGGTGTTTTGTTTTATTTTCTTTCACTGAACCCAGGCTTCCCTTGAACTTTTATATATATATAATATATATGTACTATTATATGTTAATATATATTAATATATGGGATATCTTTGAAGATTAATATATGCTCATATAAATATATTAATAATAGTATATTATTAATTTCATATTATTAATAATTAGTATATTATTAATATAAATATATTATATGTATATGTAATGATGCCCTTACGGGATATCCACCAGAAACAACTACTCTCAGACATAGGTTTAAGCCAATGGAAATTATTAGCTAGTCAGAGATTACATTTGGTGTTTGGAATTCCAAGCCTTTCTCAGAGTGAGCTTTTAAGCATGCACACACACACACACACACCATGTCCTGGTTTGACATACTTCAGTTAACAAGAACAGTTAGTCAGAATAGAAACTACAGAAGCCAAAAAGCAAGTTTAGAGATTTTCTCAGAATGATGGACTCTGGTGGATTAGTTCTTTGATTTTTGTTTTGCCAGGTGATGCTATCTACATGCTGAGTTTTAGGGCCATGATAGTACTTCCATTATGGAGTCAGTTGTTGTAAGGTCTGAAGGCCTAATAATGTCTGGGGGCCTTACACTTGATCTTCTGATCCTCTTACTTCCACCTCCCAAAAGCTAAGATTATAGACATGTGCCACTATAGCCTTGCAAGCTGTTGGACTTGAACCTGTAGCTTCATGCATGCTAGACAATCCCTCTACCAACTGAACAACATTCTCAGACAGATAAAATCATTTCAGATACATAAAACAGAAGGAAGATTCATAAAGCAATCACAGTTAGGAGGATGACCCCCCCAAACTAAAGTAAGGAGCTCAAGAAGCCTTTCTAAAAGAAATCATGTATTATCTTAGTTTTTAAAGTAAGCAGTAACCAGGAGCAAGCGAGATGACTCAGTCAGTAAACTGCCTTTTCTGCAAGCCTGTGGACCAGAGTTCAGATCCTTAGCACCTGTGCTTGATGGTTTAAATGAGAATGTCCTGCATAGGGTCCTATTTTGAATACTTGGTCCCCAGTGGCAGGAGAAGGATTCAGAGATGAGCGTGGTGTTCTCAGTATTCTCTCTCTGCCTTGTGGTTGTGTCTCAAGATACTATCCCTGCTAGGTTCTTCCATGATAGCCATAGGCTCTGAACCTCTAACGATGTACGCCCCAAATAAAGACTTCCTTTCATAAGTTGCCTTGGTTATGGTTTCTTAACAGAGCAATGGAAAAATAACTTAAGAACCAGGAAATAGGCTGGTGCTGTGAAAGACCTGACTGTTCTGTTTGGCAATGAATGTAGAAGACTTTGTGACTTTGGACTAGAAAAGCACTTGAACCCTGTCATCAACAGTGGCTTACTGGCCTATCCGAGGAGGAGCTTGGAAAACTGCAGTGCTGAGAACAATATGGACTACAGTGGCCCAACTCAAGAGGTTTCAAAGGTGGAGCAATAGTAGCACCTAGACTAAACACCATTTTTGAAATATTTTGGCAAAGAATTTGACTGCTTTCTGCCTTTGTTCTAAGAATCTGCCTGAGGCTAATTGAAAAGTAATGAATTAATGTCCTTGATGACAGAGATTTCACAATGGCCTAATATTGGTTCTTTCATATAGTTATTAGTGTAACCATTCTCATAGAGGTTTACAATGAAAAAGAAGGGACACAGTACACACACATATACATATATACATACACATATATGTATACATCCAGTATATATGTATGTATGTGTGTATGTATATGTGCATACATATAGTATAGATGTATGTATATGTGTGTGCGTGTGTGTGTGTGTGTGTGTGTGTGTGTGTGTGTGTGTGTGTGTGTGTGTTGTTTGAGGAGAAAAAGAGAGATTTGCTGTTGGAGCCAAGGCTTGTGCTGGAAAAGATGAGAAGCTTAAAGAAAGGCCTGTTCTGAAATGGAATAAAGGGAAGTTGTCCTCAATTCAAGATCCCACCAACTAAGCCTCCAACTTGTAAAAATGAGAAACCTGAAAAATTATGCAATTATGTCATTATGCAAGTATGTAAATGTAATTCAATGGGCTCAGACTCTGTCGCAAGTGGGTACCAGTCAGAATTTGACAATATTTTTCATGTAGTGCTAGCCTCAATTTCCGAAAGATACACAAGTAAAGAGATTGTGGAATTTTCCTAAGTAGTTAAGGAGAACGAATGACATGTGTGGTAGGGCAGTCCCTGCATGAAGGCCCAGAGAGGCCATTGTGTGAAGCTGTAAAAGTGAAGTGTGCATTACATTAGAGACCCAAGGATGATGGAGATGCCAGAGCCATTAGACATCTGCCTAGGAGAGCTGCAGACAGGGAATGTGACCATCCCGATAGTAAGAAACATGCTACAATCAGCAAAGCTGGAAGGGTGAAGCCATCTAAGCTCTTTGACATCAAACAAGAAGGTACAGAATTGGGAGTTTGTACTGCTGAGTTTTGGTCCTGCTTTTATTCAGTATTTCCTCATTTATACCCTGCCCCATTCTTCCCCTTTGGTACAGTAATGAATATTCATTTTATGTTGGAGATATGTCATTTGATTTTAATTTTCAAGGTGTTATTATGAAGAGATTGCCTTGAATTTCAGAAAAAAACTTTGGACTTTGGCTCTGTGTTGAGGTTGAAAAAACTATAGGGATTTTTGAATTTAAATGAACTGGGTTTTGTATTATGATATTACCACAAGCTTATGGGAGCCAGAGAGTGGAATGTGGTGTTTTTAAATGAGGAATGCCCCCAATAGGCTCGTATATTTGAGTACATGGTCTCCAGATGTAGCTGCTTTTATTCTGGCACTAATTGGGCCCCCATTGGTTTGCATGAGAGTATATGTACATAGTTTCTGGGAACCTGCCACCAGTTAATTCTGATTGGTAAATAAAGATGGCAGCAGCCAATAGCTAGGGAGGAGAAAAAGGTGGGATTCAGGGATTCAGGGATTTAGGGCTTGAGACCATGAGGAAGAGGAAGAAGGAGATCTGCCATGCCTTAGGGAAGTGTGGAAGAAAGGAGACATGGGGCCACCATGGAAGGGCAATAACATATAAAAGGGAGAAGCAGAACTGTCATGTAAAGAGACCAAGAGAACACAGCCCAAACGGCTGCTTAGTTGGGTAAGAGCAGCCAAGATGGAACATAGAAATTCGTAAGTAGTAACTTGGAATTATCAGTGGGAGGTAGATTCTCACAGGATGGCAGTAAGGCAGCTGCCCAGCTGTGTGTGTGTGTGTGTGTGTGTGTGTGTGTGTGTGTGTGTGTGTTTCATTTGGGAACATAAACCACTGAGGCAGCTAGAAACCCCTCACCGGGATTTATTAAAATTTAAAATTACATCCAGATAGTAGAACTGTTTGAGAAGGATTAAGAGGTGTGGCCTTATTATAAGAGGTGTGTCACTGGGAAAAGGCTTTGAGGTTTCAAAAGCCTATGCCTTTACCAGCATCACTCTCTCTCTGCCTCACAGTAGTGTCTAAAGAAATGAGGACTCACAGGGCGTTGGTGGCACACACCTTTAATCCCAGCACTCAGGAGGCAGAGGCAGGCAGATTTCTGAGTTCGAGGCCAGCCTGGTCTACAGAGTGAGTTCCAGGACAACCAGGGCTACACAGAGAAACCCTGTCTCGAAAAAAGAGAGAGAGAGAGAAAGAGAGAGAGAGAGAGAAGGAAAGAAAGAAAGAAAGAAACAAAGAAAGAAAGAAAGAAAGAAAGAAAGAAAGAAAGAAAGAAAGAAAGAAAGAAAGAAGAGAAATGAGGTCTCTAGCCATGTTCATTGCTGCTCTATTCACAATATCTAGGAAACAGAAACAATCTACATGTCCTTTAACTGATAAATGGATAATGAAAACATGATACAAATACACTATGCCATACTGTGCAGCTGTAAAGAAAAATGAAATCATGAACTTGCAGATAAATGGATGAAACTAGAAAACATCATATTGAGTAAGGTAACCCAGACTTAGACAAATGTTGCATGTTCTCTCTCATCTTCAGATGCAAATACATAATGAAGTCTTCTTATGGTGAACATTTCAAGGATCTCACCTTGGAGCTATCATGGGGAATAAGAGGCAAGGAACTGGCAAAGACTGGTGAGGATTCTGTCCACTGTGTAACATATGGCAGAAGCAGTTCTTCAGAGCTGCTCAGGTAGAGACTGTAAGATATGGGTGCTCATCAAGATGAATTTTTTTTATAACTTTGTAAAGACAGAGTATAAAGACAGAGGAGGAGGCTACTTGAGTTGATTTAGTCATATGCCATTACCAGAAAAAGAATGCAGAGGAAAAATGAGGAAGTAAGAGAGTGTCAATGATTGTTACAAACAGCAGCATCAGAGAAAAAGGAGAAAGAACTAAAATGGATGTAACGTGAATGTAGAATTATGAGGTCTAGAATAGCAGGAAGTGATGAGGTAAAGTCAGTAGAGGTTTGCTATTTAGTAGAGACAACAATTCTGATTCGTGGCATGTAGCCTAAAGCAAATGGTGACTAAGTAGTGTACATAACAACAGAGCTGCAGATACAGAAAAGCCACAGGTGGCATGAAGAACACATCACAGTGATCCTCAAAAGAAACACCTCTAGTCTCTGAACTGGACTTTTTTTTTTTGTGACAGTGAACATGTGGACAATTTATATGCCCATTGGTACAGTGTTTTTGCAGTGAGCACTATTATTATGTTTCACATATGAAAAAAAAAAAACTAAGAGAAAGTATATGGCTTGCCATGGTCAAATGACTAATAGATGACAGAGGTGTCTGTCAAGCCAGCTCTGTGATTCCAGAGCCTATGTTCAAGGCTGAGAGTGGAACTAGGGATGAAGATGAAGGCAGAGCAGTCGCTGATGTATAATATCAAGTGATCAGGAGATGATGAGTATATGAAAGCTACAAAGAAAGGGGAGATGAAAGCCCTGTACCTCCAAAGAGCAAGGACTTTTTCATGAGCATGCAGGAGTACAGGTTTTGAGCAGTGTTGGGAGTTAGGAGAATAGACAAGCGTAGTTGCCCTGTGATGCTCAAACTTCGTTGCAGATTCCAACCAAGGTATTGGTAAGAAGTTATTATGTTGCTTAGAGGGAAACATGAGCCCAGAGTTGAAGGCAGATGTAGAATTGAATGTTTTCATAAACTGGACTTACAAGACAAACATCAGGAGCCTCCAGATAAAAAAGAGAACTCAGGAATTAGGCCCTTTTAGAAGAAGCCAGTTATGATCTAAATGGTCTTGTTTCTGGGGTCCAGAAGAACAAGAGAGTAAATTGTGTTACCTCTGAGGTTTTACCAGGAGAATGAGTATTCCACCCTCGGCAATCTTCTCATTACTCAAGATCCTTAGGAGACTTGCTGACGATCTTAGTCGTCTTAATCCATGCTCTTTTAGTCCCTATAGTCGGATTTTAACCTTTACTATGATATGCATTATTTGTCTTCTCCACTGTGGTACATGTCATTGTATTCCTAATATTTGGTGTTATTTATTGGCAGTGTTTCTTTGACTCTTGAGGAAGTGATGAAGGCTTTCAGTATAGCTCTTTTTGTTTATATCCATCATGTATCCCTCGTGTGTCTCCAAAGACTTAGATGTAGTCTTGTTTGAACTTGAAGCCCTTTAGGCAAGATGTAGTCCTGAGAGAACTGCAAGTGTCATAGCATAAAATCTCCAGGAAAAGGAACCGGGATTGGCCCCATCTCTGCCCACATGCAAAGACACCTAAGAGGAACCAGGTCTCTTGGTATGAGTTTTCATCGACTTGGCTATGTAGATATGACCAAAGATGAAGAGAGATAGGAATACATGCAAGCAGAGAGGGAGAGAGAGAGAGAGAGAGAGAGAGAGAGAGAGAGAGAGAGAGAGAGAGAAGCAAACTGAGGAAAGAAAATAAAATCTTTACTTGGCTTAAAATAAACACAACATTTCTAAAGATGATGAAGAAAGATTAATAATTTAATTTTCATCACACTTAGTATGGTAATATATAAGCCAAATAGCAGCTTCCAAGTTTGTTGACAGGGTTAGTGGGTTTTGCAATTTGTATTGCTGAGGATCAAGGTAGTGGGTCATTTTGACAGCTATGTCTGCTCATGAGGAATGGTGAGATGAGAGATGAGAAAACTTAATAACAAGTATGTTTCAGTCTTGCATAGCACTCAATCTCTAATCTCTAAGTACTATGAAATTTCTGGCCCACAGATATCATTGCTAAGCATCATCAAATAAAGAAATACATTTGAACCTTTTAAATCTTAGCAACCATTAAGTCATCAGCCAACTATAGCATTACCACTTGCTTCGGAGAGAGTACAGACTAATGACAGAAACAGCTACATTAACCTTTGTCCCACATGAAGTCCTTGATTAGACTCAGCCATTAGGCACATTGAACTAGACTTTAACAGGAAACAAAGTCTGAATTGATCCAGGCAGCAGCTAATGCACAACTTGTTTATTGAAAATAATTGGTATGCTCACTTTGATATCTACAGCCATATGTGCTTTTTTCTTCATTGGGATGTTACACTCCCCTGACAAAGGTCATGACTGAGAAGGGTTGTCAGTGATACAGGATATGAAGTTTGGGAGATCTACAGAGTTCTTTTTTGGGTGGGGGGGTTGAGACAGGGTTTCTCTGTATAGCCCTGGCTGTCCTGGAACTCACTTTGTAGACCAGGCTGTCCTGGAACTCAGGAATCCGCCTGCCTCTGCCTCCCAAGTGCTGGGATTGAAGGCATGCACCACCACTGCCCAGCCAGAGTTTATATTTTATTCAAGTTGAATGAGAAGATGTGATGGATTTTGAGAAGGACAAGGTGTGACCAAACCACACCAGGATTTCATTTTGTTGCTTGTGTTTTGAAACCTCTGTCTCCTGCTGCATAGAGACTAGACCTGGGGTGACTATTAAAAGGAGACCAGAAGTAAGACATGTTTAGGTAGACAAGAGGGGACATCCAAAGCATTCCAAGCAAGAGATGGAGAGAAAGGGATAGGGAAGGCATCACTCATTCGGTTTCGTTGACCTCAAATTTGAAGTTTTACTATTTTCATCCCCCAAGCCCAATAAATATCAAATTGCAATGACAAAAACAGCAAGTTAAATGAGCAAAAGCTCCTTTGTCCTGCTTTCTTTACAGCACTGCAGATATTGGGAAAATAACTAAAAAGGAATGTTGTCTAGTGGAAGCATCAATAATTGTTCTGGAACAAATTCTGCCTAACATGACTCAATAGGCTTTAATGAGAGGCTTCAAACAGCCTGTTTAAATTAGACAAGTCAAGATTTAAATCCATAAAGTGATTAAGTAGGCAGTTAGTTTTAAACATTGATTTTGTTTCCCCTCAATCACACATCGCTTCTTTATGTTGTGTTGTACTTTTGCTGTTGAACTCAAACCTTACGTGAGCTCAGCCAGCTTCCCAACACTGAGCTACATCTATACCCCACATGTGGTTTTGAATCAGAGCCTTGCTAAGCTGCTCAGGCTAGCCTCAAATTTGTAATTGTCTTGCCACAGTATCCCTGAGGACTGCAGATGTATGTCTCTACACCCAGTTAATCAAAATGAATAAATATTAATAAATACCATAAACAATTTCACTTAACTTAAGATATATACAAGTATAAGGGAAGTGTTGGTTTAATTCATTTTGTGTTTTTTTAAAATAAATTTGTACTTATTATTTGGAATTTCCATGTATACAATGTATTTTGATCTTATCTTCACACCAATACTTCCTTTCAACTTCCTTTAGGACCTAACCATCTTGCCCCTCCCCTGATTTCATGTCCTTTATTATTATTATTACTATTATTATTAAAATGTGTTATTGTAGCCGGGCAGTGGTGGCGCATGCCTTTAATCCCAGCACTTGGGAGGCAGAGGCAGGCGGATTTCTGAGTTCGAGGCCAGTCTGGACTACAGAGTGAGTTCCAGGATAGCCAGGACTACACAGAGAAACCTTGTCTCCCAAAAAAAAAAAAAACTGTATTATTGTATTAGTAGAAGTATTAGTAATGTTGTTATTATTATCACCATCATCACTACCAATACCATCATCATCGTCATCCGCCTGCATCCAGTTAGCTCTGATTATATTAATTTGGGGCATCTGATCAGGCATGGGCAATCTACCAGCAGCCACATCCCCAAAGAAAAATAACTCTTCTTCCCTCAGCATCCATCCACTGCCAGAATAGGTCCTTGGCTAAGGGTGAGGCCTCTCCCATTCATGCTAGAATTCTTAGTGGCTTAATCTTGTGCAGACAGCCACAGATGCTATGAGCTGAAGTGTACATCAGGCAACTCATGTCCAGGATGCAGCATTTCCCAGCTCTCCTCCTAATCCTCTGACTCTTTTGTTCTTTTTTTCCCACTCTTCCAGTATGATCCATAGGCCTTAGATGGAGAAGGATAATATAGATGACCTATCTATAACTGATCATCTGCCATCCCTTATTCCAGCACTTTAACCAGTTGGAAAGCCCTGCATTAACCACTACTCTCTGCAGAAAGAAGCTTTCCTGACTGTGGTTTTCAATCTGAGTATAAATCTATGTGTTAAGAGGGTAGTTTGTGAGTAGCAATTGTTATCAGAGAGGCTTCACTTAGCAACTGATGGAGACAGATGCAGAGACCCACCTACAGCCAAACATTAGACAGAGCCGAGGGAATCCTGTGGAAGAGAGGGAAGAAGGATTGGAGAAGCCAGGGTGGACAAGGACACCACAAGATAACCCTAACCCACAGAATCAACTAACCTGGCCTCACAGGGGCTCACAGAGACTGAACCAACAACCAGGGAGCCTGGATGAGTGTGAGCTAGGTCCTCTGCATATGTTTTGGTTGTGTTGCTTGGTGTTCTTGTGTGACCCTTAACAGTGGGAGCAAGGGCTGTCTCTGACTATTTTGCCTGCTTTTGGAACCCTTTTCCTTATACTAGGTTGCTTTGCCCAGCCTTAATAAGAGGGAAGGTGCCCAGTCTCACTGCAACTTGATATGCCATGTTTGGTCAATATTCATGGGAGGCTTGTCCTTTTCCGAAGAGAAATGAAGGGGTGGATGGGGGAGGGGATGGACTAGAAGGAGAGGAGGGAGGGGAAACTGCAGTTGGGATATAAGGGTTGTTATTATTGTAGGAGGAGGAGGAGCAGTAGTAGTGTAGTAGTGGTAGTGTAGTAGTAGCATCATCATCATCATCAGCAGCAGCAGCAGCAGCAGCAGCAGCAGCAGCAGCAGCAGTAGAAATAGTAGTAGTTTGACATGACTACTACAGAAACAACACCAGTAAGTACCTCCCTAGGTCCTATGAGCTTCCCAACATTCTTTAGATCCATCTGGAAATCAGATCTGGCCTATCATCCCATGTACAATAGGGCAGGTGAGCATGCTATTTGATTTGTTACTTATTTCTGAGAATCACCTTATACTCTTCCTTAAGTTCTATAACATGTCTCTGTCTCTCAGGGTAACTTATAATTAATTTCACAAAATCAGACTTTAAAAAGCCAGAAACGAAAGCATGAAAGTTGACTTATTCTAATGGATGAACCTAGAGATGTCCTTCAAACAAATGGAGGAAAAGTGGCAGCACTGCACTTCTATGGGTAGTCTACAAATGATGCATTTGTTCTCCTGGTGATCTCTCTCCTCCCACTCCCTCTATCCCTTCCTCCCCTCCTCCTCCTCCCTCCCATCCCTCTTTTCTTCCTTCTCTTTTAATTCCTCCAATAAGAACTCATGTCCATGCTCTGAGCTATGCCATATACAGGTCTGTGTGTGAAGAACTCAGAGCAACTTCTGCCCCAAAGCCACAGTCAGGAACCAAGGACACAGTCCAGTAACTCTTGGGAACTGACTTCTGCCAACCACTGCATTAGTGAGCTTTGCTGCCTCTTCACCACTGGAGCCTGATATAAGATCCAAGATGTGACCAGTATTGATGGGCCATACTGCATTAGAAACCCTGGATCAGATATACATAGAAAAGCTGTGCACAGATTTCTACAACTATAACATATGGATGCTGCTGCTTCAAGACGCCAAGGTATAAGTTAGTTTATACATAGCAATATCTAAGCAAAACCAACTGTGTGGTTTTGGGTTTTTGTTGTTGTTGTTTGGTTTGTTTTTCTTTTGTTTTTGGTTTTAGAATGTTTTCTTTATTTACATTTCATATGTTATCTCCTTTTCCGGTTCTGGCCCGCCCAGAAACTCCCTATCCCATCCTCCTTCCCCCTGATTCTATGAGAGTGTTCCTCCACCTACCCACCCACTCCCACCTACCCACCCTCAGTTCCCCTTCACTGGGGCATCAATTGAGCCTTCAGAAGACCAAGGACCTCTCCTTCCATTGATACATGACAAGGCCATCCTATGCAACGTATGCTGCTGGAGCCATGTGTATTCCTTTGTTGATGGCTTAGTCCCTGGAAGCTCTTGGGGGACTGGTTGGTTGATATTGTTTCTTCCTGTGGGTTTGCAATCCCCTTCAACTCCTTCAGTCCTTTCTCTAACTCTATTGGGGACCCTGAGCTCAGTCCAATGGGTAGCTATGAGCATCTGTCTCTGTATTTGTAAAGCTCTGGCAGAGTCTCTCTGGAGACAGCCATATTAGGCTCCTTTCAGGATGTACTTCTAGGCATCCACAATAGTATCTGGGTTTGGTAACTGTATATGGGATGAATCCCCATGTGGGACAGTCTCTGGATGGCCTTTCCTTCAGTCTCTGCTCTACACTTTATCATCATATTAGCTCCTGTGAGTATTTTTTTCTCCTTCTAAGAAGAACTGAAGCATCCACACTTTGGTCTTCCTTCTTCTTGAGCTTCATGTGGTCTGTGAATTGTGTTTTGGTAAAACCAACTGTTTAGGAAGTGTGCGGTTCACAAATCAAAACATAAAAATTCTAAAAGTCAGTGAAGGGTCTCAGTTATTTGTACATTGTGTATTTCAAATGTCATATATATATGAATACATGGGAAAATACTAAAATAAAAGAGATACAGACTTCAGCAACAAAGACTATTGCTTTGGGGTTATTTATTGCACATTTTTACTTGGTAAAAACTTACATAGTGAGTAATGTTTTAAAAGTTCTCTGAGGTAAATGTTGATATATGAAATTTATAACATGTACAAGTAACATCAAAATTAAAGGGATATGATTAAGTGATTTATTATTATTAATCAGTAACTAATACTAAAGTAAAGACTGAAAATTACTCAACACCTAAAAAATATTCCCCTTTGATACCCACATTGTTTGCTGTGTGGAATGCATAGAAACAAAAGGACATGATTTTTCAGGCCAAACAGGCCTGCTCTGTAAAAACATCCTTTGGAGTGTCATGGTTCATTTGCTATTGGAAAGGTTCAGGCTGTCCATTGCAATTTATGGCCCAAGAAGTAGAGTTAGCAAAAAAAAAAAAAAAAAAAAAACAGAATTTCTGATCACATCTTAAATGTCATATTAACAATGAATGATTTTAATGCATTTCCCAGCAAACCATTTGTTATTTATCTGAAATTCAAACCAAAGTGATGTTATGGGATGTGTCCATCCTAAGTTCATAAGTTAAATTCTCCACTGCTCTTCTGACTATATTGAAGGGCCTTTAAGTACACTTAAGTGAAATCATAAGTGTGGGATCCTATTCTAATAGGATGAGTGGGCTTACCAGAAGAGGAAAGGAGATAGAGATCTGTCCATGTGTGTACACTGTGGTGGTTTGAATATGCTTGGCCCAGGGAGTGGCACTATGTGGAGGTGTGGCCTTGTTAGAACAAGTATGACCTTGTTAAAGGAAGTGTGACACTGTGGACATGGGCTATAAGACCCTCATCCTAGCTTCCTGGGAGCCAGTCTTCTCCTAGAGGCCTTCAGATAAAGATATAGAACTCTCAGCTCCTCCTGCACCATGCCTGCCTGGATGCTGCTATGTTCCTGCCTTGATGATAATGGACTGAAGCTCTGAACCTGTAAGCCAGCCCTAATTAAGTGTTGTCCTTATAAGAGTTGCCTTGGTCATAGTGTCTGTTCACAGCCATAAAACCCAAACTAGGACACATACCAAAAGGCCATGTAAGAACATAGTAACAAGGTAGCCACTGGAATCAGGAGGTTCTCACCAAGACTCAAACCAGCTTTAGACTCACAGACTTCAGAAATATTCCTACCTAGTCAATGGTACTTCCAAGAATTTTAAGAACTCTATTGACAACATGATTACTTGTCAACTCAATTAGGGAGGCCAGATATTAGTGAAAAGGGAAAAGAGAAGGAAAGACTCCATTCTCTGATGCCAATGCTGTCCACATGTTCCTTCCTATATCTAAAACAAGAAACTGACTGTCAGCTTTCAAGGCATACTGTCTTAGTTAGGGTTTTACTGCTGTGAACAGACACCATGACCAAGGCAAGTCTTATAAAAAAAAAAAACAACAACAACAACAACAACAACAACAACAACATTTAATTGGAGCTGGCTTACAGGTTCAGAGGTTCAGTCCATTATCAAGGTGGGAGCATGGCAGTATCCAGGCAGGCATGGCACAGGCAGAGCTGAGATTTCTGTGTCTTCAGCCAAAGGCTGCTAGTGGAAGACTGACTTCCCGGCAACTAGGGTGAGAATTTTAAGCCCACACCCACAGTGACACACCTACTCCAACTAGGTCACACCTATTCCAACAAGGCCACACCTCCAAATGGTGCCACTCCCTGGACCAAGAATATACAAACCATCACACATACTATGCTCCATGCTGCACATTTAATGGTTTTTATTATTTATCTTGATACCATCCCTTGTGTGAATGTGCATGTGAGTGTATTTTATGTGTATAAGGAATAAGATCAACTCAGAGAAAACTAGTCCTCAGGTGATTATTTTTAATGCTGTCCTAGAGAAAAAAAATTCTTCATGACACATTTGTCATAATAACTATATAAGAGTCATAACTGGGTCAGGGGGCACAAACCAGAATAGAGGCATTTTTTTAATCTTCCTTAGACCTCAACCCCAACCTCCACACTTGTAAGATCAGGAAACTCCTCTATCAGTAGATAATTAGGAGAAGGAACATAACCACTAACATTTCCTTGCAACTAAATCTGAGGTGGCAGATTTACCAGCCATTTATAGGGATTGTAGCGGGAACATCACCTGCTATAGAAGTTTTAATATACATCTCAGTGGTGGCACTCACAGTGGAGCCCTAGCAAATGTATGTTGCTCTAGAAGGAGAGATTAATATGCCCTTGAGGAAATGGTAAGTATGGTTAGACATCTCCTAAGAAATGAAGTCCATGTATATACTTCAACAAGCTTTAATGGTAAGACTACTTCCCCATCTCTTTCATATGTGGTAAAAAAATAAGCAAGCCAGTAAGAGACCATCACCAATAGGAAACTACCACTACCTATGAACCCAAAGGATCAAGAGAAGGAAAAAATGATTCACAAATGCAGAGAAAGCTGGTACACAGTGACATGCTCTGCCCAAGAAGAGGTGTAGTCATAGGGAAAAGGTAGCCACTGAAGGGTCAGAGGAAATAGGTGTTCCTTCTCTCTTCTGAGCTCAGCCAATCTTCACACTGAATCCGTTAGCAAAAGAGCCAATGTGACATGGTGTAGAAGGTTAGTACCCTGAGTAAATAATGGGGACAGAGACCTGCAGAGATCCAAGTGGTTCCAGAAAAGAACAAGGCAAAACTGGCTCAGGACACTTTGTTTTTGAGATGCACAGCATTGCTTTTTGAAATAGTAAAACCCTGTATTTTGTTAAAGAATTGCATAAACATCCATCAGAGTACAACAAATGTTCAAAGTCAAGTGTACTACTTGTCAAATACTTGGGCATAAAACGCTTTGCCAGATTCTAGGATGACATCCTGACAATGACAATAGCTAGTATTTGTGGCTCACTTGCCATATTCCAGATCCAGCTAAGTGCTTTGTGGACATTGTTTTACTATATTGTGTGCCAACTCCATGGTTACATGAGTTGGATTATGTTTCTTTAATACTATTTAAATCTGACTCATAATGTGTATGCATTGTTGCTTAATGTCAGCTATCCAGATTGGAATTCACATTGATCTCACTGCAAATCTTGGTCCCTGGCTTCAAAGAACTCATAGTTCACTGGGAAAAAAAAACACTGGTTACTGAAAGAGGGCTAGGTAGTTAAACACATAATAGGTGGACAGATAATTGACATATACAGTTTTAGACAGACGAAAGAAAGAAAGAAAGAAAGAAAGAAAGAAAGAAAGAAAGAAAGAAAGAAAGAAAGAAAGAAAGAAAGAAGGAAGGAAGGAAGGAAGGAAGGAAGGAAGGAAAGAAAGAAAGAAAGAAAGAAAGAAAGAAAGAAAGAAAGAAAGAAAGATGATAATCAGCTGATAATAGATATTATTAGATTAGATGATTGATAGATAAATAGATGAGAGTAGATAGATGGTAAATAGACAGGTGCTAGGTAGATAGACAGATAAATAGATAGACAGACAGAGAAACAGAGAAATGCTCTTTCCACCAGGTGACCTTCTAGAAAGAACTACATGAACTATGATAAGTGAATGCACTTGAAAGCAAGGACATGAAGGTAATTCCCTGGAATGTCCACATTATCTCTGTGAGAAAGGCAAAGGCATGAGAGGAATATTCTTGGCTCTTTTCACATGACCTAAGACAGTAAGACACAACACCAGGTGTAATTTCTCACTGTACTTATATTTGCATAAACTATAACTGTCATCTCATGTTTTGCTTGCTTTAGTAATAAAAATGAGAACTGTCTTATTTGTACTACCCTTGAGCTCAGACACTTGGAGTCTCCTGGTACCTCAGGAAGGCCTTCAGCATATCCTTTAATCCATGAAGACTTAGCCTCTTTGGCCATGGGTCAGGTCAACAGGTGGCAGATAGAATTAGATTAGACAGATGATTTATTGATAATAGATGAAAATAAAGAATAGATAGATAGACAGATAGATGATAACCAATGAGTGATAGATAGGTATAGTGGTTTGAACAGGAATGGACCCCATAGATTCATGTGTTTGAATGCTTGGTAACTAGGGAGTGACAGTATAGGAAGTGTGGCCTTGTTGGAGTAGCTGTAGCTTTGTGGAAGGAAGTGTGTCACTGGGGGTGTGCTTTGAGATCTTAGAAGTTTAAACCAGGCACATTAACTCACTCTTTCTTCCAGCTGCCTTCAGATCCAGATGTAGAACTCATAGCTTCTTAGCTCCCTCTCCAGCACCGTGTCTGTCTGCATGCCTCCATGCTTCATGCAATAATGCTAATGGACTAAACCTCTAACTGTAAGCCAGCCTGATGAAATACTTTCCTTTATAAGATTTGTTGTGGTCATGGTGTCTCTTCACAGCAATAGAAATCCTAATATTAATAAGAAACCTTAACTAACTTAAATAAGATTAAATTAGATAAATGATTGATAGATGAAGATATGATAGATAGACAGATAGATAGATAGATAGATAGATAGATAGATAGATAGATACATAGATAGATACATAGATACATACATACATACATACATACATACATACGTACGTACGTACGTACGTACATACATACATACATACATACATAGATATATAGATTGATAATAAATGCATAGATAGATAGATAGATAGATAGATAGATAGATAGATAGATAACACATAGATACATAGATAGAGGATAAATAGATGATAGATACATAAAAGATAGATAAACAGACATAGATACATAGATAGTTGATATATAGATAGATACATACATAGATACATAGATAGACAGACAGATGATAGATGCATAGACAGACAGACAGACAGACAGACAGACAGACAGACAGACAGATAACCAAAGTTTATGGAATTGTGGAAGAAGATTGGGACAAAATGGAGATGTAAGTCGGTGATAGAATGTTTAGTAGTAGAATGGTAGCATATACAAGGTCCTGATTTTGCTGCACAAAAGCCCCCCAAAAGAAATGTAATGGGAAAACTAGCCCAGAACACAGAGAAGAGGAAGAGGCAGGTGGCTTGTAAGAGAGCCATAGAGAATATGGACTTTATTGTAGCACTTTGGCATCTATGCTATCACAGATACATTGTCTTCAGTTTTGTAGGTGGGCATTTTGCCCAAAGCTCACATCCTTACCCTAGTGGTCCTCAATTCCAGTAGTAGTAGTCTTAGAATCCTTCTCAAAACTGTCCTAAAATCCTCCTTAAGCTACAAATGTCTTATATATGGTTAAACATTAAATTGAAGAAACTTGAATAAAATGATTAATGGAGGTAATTCATCAGTGGAAAAAAATTTCTAAAATTACATTTTGGTTATATTGCTTGGGAAGACTCAAATGAAAAAAATAAATTTTCTTAATTATTTTTTCTTCAATCTGTAAAAGACCAGGACCCCTGTAGTTTTCCTAATGAGTTATCAGCACACACTGTTTCCTCAAGAAGCACATGTTCATCCAAGGGTCAGGAAATTAACTGAGTGGTTTCCATCTACATCCTACAAATAGCATGTGAGTCAGAGGGGAAAAAAAAAAAACAGGGAAGTGAGCACGGGGGCAGGGTGTCCTGGTGGGGATGCCCTGAATCTTTATAATAGTAGTCAGCATTGGGGATGTGCCCTGGTGGGGATGCCCTGAACCTTTATCATAGTAGGAGAGAAGCAGAGAGGGGGTGGGGAATCAGAAAACATCACAAAGAGCATTGAAATGAAAATACTTCTATGGGACTGGAGTAAAACAGGAAGGAAAGAGGGCTCTGTGGTACCTTGTCCAGCTCCCTAGGAAAGATAAACCTATAATCTGGATCTAGCTAAGCTAAGAGATTTAATAAGTGGTGCGGTTTGCAAGCCTATAACGTTTATTTTCAAGCATTGATGGGAATAGGGAGAGGGGAGCAGTGGGGAAAATCTGCTGAGGAAAGCATTTGCTTAGGTGCATGCTTAGGTGCATGCTTAGGTGCATGCTTAGGTGCTTAGGTGCATGCTTAGGTGCTTAGGTGCTTAGGTGGGGGTGGGGGCAGCACAAGAGCAAGAAATGTGTCTGTAATCGGTGGATAAGAATTTGAAACCACCAGAAAAAAAAAAGAAAATGCATAGGCAAGAAGCAGATTGACTTGATTATTGCTGTGATGAGAAAAAGGTTCTCACGTTGCTGAAATCTGGCAATGGCCCTATAGTTTCCTTCCCACTCTTCAATTTAATGCTGGGAGAGGTAAGATCTGCTCTTTTCAAGACAACTTCAGTACGTCTAATTAAACTTTACAGAAAGAAATGTAAGTGAAGAGGAGATGATGATAAGTGGACAATATGGTATGAGGGAAGCATTTACCATATGCTCAGTAATAAGTGCAAGTCCTGATCTGTTGCTCAATACCCTGGCAGTGAATTCTGCAAAGGGTGCATAGAGCCCATTGCATGAAGATACACTGTCCGGAGGAGAAAAATCACGGGGGAACTGAGACGCACAATGAATTCAGGTCCCCCACTTTTTTTTGTAGTTTTCCTTAGACCTGGTAACTGAAAACTGGAGTACATAATATTTGATTAAATATCCACATTCAGAAATAATTCACACAATTAAATTAATATCCACTATTTCATATACCTGCCTATGTTATGTTTTTATGGTGGAAACATAAGATCTACTCTCTTCCCAAATAATAAATACACAATAAGTTACTAACCATTGCTTTTGCTTATAGGATATGTGCAGAGAGGCCTTCCCTGAGCTTTTGTCCAAGAAAGTCCTACCTTTCTGTTGTGATGGACAGTTTTGTCAGAAAACAAAAAGCCTTCCAATAGACAGTCGCTATCTTTCAGCACTTTAAATATAACATCTCATGCTCGCTCAGACTGCAACGCTTGTGCAGAGAAATCTTTCAATTACCATATAGACTTTTTTTTACATGTGATGTTTCTTTGCTTTTGCTGCTGTCAAAATTCTCTCTTTTGTCCTAGCTATTTCATAGTTTGATTGTAGCACCTCTCAGCAAAGTCTTCCTTGGAAACTTTGTGTTCTGTGTACTTAGATATCCATGCATTTTCCCAAGCTCGGAAAGCCTGGGGAAGTTACTTCAGTAAATAGGTTTAGTTATGGTTTTGATTTATTTGGTTCTCTTTGTTTTGGTTACTTTCATCCCCCTATTCCTTCTGAAGAACCTATAATGCAAATGATGCTTCAAAATCCTCATGTGACCCCACATCCATTAGTGATACAAACTGGATTTGGTGGGCTGAGGGGTGGGTGGGGATAAGAAGTTGTGAAGGGGATAGAAACTAGAGTTGAATCTGGGAGCAGTTAGGGGTAAGAATTGTAGTGCATATGATCAAAATACATTGTACATATCTATTAGAGTCTCAAAGAATTAATAAAAATATTAAACTTAAAAAACTTTGAATTTTTCTTCAGTCTTTTATCCCTTTACTTTTTAAATAACTATTTGCTCTTTGAAAATCATATATATATATATATATATATATATATATATATATATATATACACATATTTATATATGTATATGTACAATCATAGCTACCCTCATTGTCCTCTCCAACACACCTTGGACCTCTCCAATGTCTCCCTCCCATCCTCATTCCCTCCTTTAATAACCCACTGGGTCCACTCATACGTGTGTGCATGGGTGTGGAGCATGTGTAGCCTACCAGTGACAACATCCCCAAAGAAAAATGACTCTCCTTCTCCCACCATCCATTAACTACCAATAGCTTCTCAGGTAAGGGTCTGACCTCCTGAACATCTTCCCCATTCATACTGGAATTCTGACTGACTCACAAAGAGCTATGTCCTGAGAGCTCACCTGGCTTCTTTAGACCAATCCTTTCTACTTTGTCAGGCCGTTTGTGAAGTCCCATCTCTTTGGGGCTAGATGCTGCGTTTATTGTGTTACTTAGGCGATATCCTGTTTCTCTACTTCATTATGTTCTTTGTAGACTTGCATAGGTCTGTGAATATTTAAAGGTACCTAACATATTTTATGGACTGGCATAAGTCTTGTTAAGTCTTGGGCAGAGCTATATTAGCCCAAACTGCCTGTCCATGACACAAACAGCTACATCACACTCAGCTGTGAAAATTGCAAGGAGTCTACGTTAAGAGCAAAAGTCAACACAAGCAGGAAATAACAAGAGCTGAGAGCGGACATGAGGTCCTGTGCTTGTTAATATGTGTTAATATGTGCTTGTTAATAGAACCATGTGGTGCTTACTTGGCAACATAGGTTGGGTCTGGGCAGCATATATATGTGTATATATATATATATATATATATATATATATATATATATATATATATATAATCTCAGTTGCCATGGGCAACTGCGGGTATGAATAGGGTAGAAGAACCACATCAGGAGTCAGAGCATGCTGAGGCTGGCAGCATACTTATGTTCTAGAGAACAGACATAGATGCCCACATGTCATAAGGCTGGGGTCAGTTGCTGTGTTTCCAATAGCCAACCTCATCTGAAGGACCCACTGAAGTAGTATCTAGAAAATGGGAGAGAGGAAGTAGGGTGGTAGCTCTGGGAATTGTGAGTGTGAGGAGGTCAAATATGTAGTTTTCAGGGTGGAAGGAACCAGGAGAGCAGATGTCAGGGATCCGCAATGGCCTACACCATGACTACCTCCACGGTGAGAGCTGTAGAGGACTGTGGCTCAGTGTCACAGCGCCTGTAGTGGTCCCAGCAGTGACACTACCTGTCACGTGGCAGACACTGAGTTTTGTTTTCTGATGTGGAGACACAGCTCCTGATCTACAAAGGAAATTCCAGACTCAAAATACTAAGGGGAGCAGGAGAAGGTTATAGAAGAACAGGTTGATTTGTTAAAAGCCATTTAAATTCCGTATCAGTGTGGAAGAATACACATTAATATTCTCTGCACAGAAGCTAACATATTGAAGACTTGCTATTTTCAGTCAGATAAAGATCATCAGGACGTGCATTTGCCTTCATCAGAGCCAAACATGCTTAGTAAGCGCTTTGCTGAGATCTAAGCAAACTGCTGCAAATCTTTGAGAAATGGGATGGATAAAGCAAGCTATGGAGAACAGCACGGTATGGCACTGAAAATGGCCCTTATTTTGTCTACTTTAAAAGTCACTCCTTCATTCTTTGACTTTTGTCTCTTGTACAGTTCCTAACATTAGAACAGATGGGAGACAAAAAAAAAAAAAACCCACAAATTAGAAAAATGTGCCTCCTCTGATTGGCTGGGGGCAAGGTTCCCAAGAAAAGATGAAATGTGTTCAACTCCAAACAACAAAAGACACACTGTGATCGCATATAAAGGGCTTCCCGTGGATAGCAGAGGGCTTTACACAAACATGGCTATCTTAGGCTATAAGCAAACAAGAGAGAGAGAGAGAGAGAGAGAGAGAGAGAGAGAGAGAGAGAGAGAGTTCTGTTGGGCAACACAAGCTTATTATTCTTTGATATTTATAACACAATGCTTTATGAATTTTTGGCACTCTTCAATTTTCTTCCTCCTGGGTTTATATCTTAACTTGAACCAAGTGATTCTCAACCGTTGTGACTATTCAGAATCATTATTATAGATTTGTAAAGGTCACATGTGATAAACTCACTTCCTGTGGTTGCCATTATATCAAAAATTTTGACAAATTTGGAGATGGTGAGATGGTCCAGAAAATACAAATGTTAACAGTGCAAACATGATGAGCTGCACTCAAATTTCAGATTCCATTTCATAAGGACAGAACTGACTGAGAAACTGCCCTCTGCTTCATGGACACAGACACACACACAGAGAGAGAGAGAGAGAGAGAGAGACAGAGACAGAGACAGAGACAGAGACAGAGACAGAGACAGAGAATAATAACTTAAATTTTTACATATTTTCTTTGGAGGCCTCCTTGACTGGCAGGTGGTTCTGCCTTTTCTGTGACCTCAGTGTCATCTCTCTACAAGTAAATCATGGTGTCTCTATGCCAGAATCTCTACTGTACACAAAGATACCAGTCAAATCAGACTAGGTCCAACCCTTTATTTTTTCCAATTCTTTATTAGATAGTTTCTTAATTTACATTTCAAATGCTATTCCGAAAGTCCCCTCCCCCCTCCCTGCTCCCCTGTCCCCCCACTCCCACTTCTTGGCCCTGGCATTCCCCTGTATTGGGGAATATAAAGATTGCAGTACCAAGGGGCCTCTCTTCCCAATGATGACCGACTAGGCCATCTTCTGCTACATATGGAGCTAGAGATACGAGTTCTGGGGGTTCTGGTTAGTTCATATTGTTGATCCTCTTCTAGGGTTGCAGACCCCTTCAGCTCCTGGGGTTCTATCTCTAGCTTCTCCATTGTGGGCCCTGTGTTCCCTCTTATAGATGATTATGAGCATCCACTTCTGTACGAGACAGCTATATCAGGGTCCCTTAAGTAGGCACTAGCTGTCCTATGCCATAGTGTCTGAGTTTAATGACTGATTATGGGATGGATCCCCCGTGGTGGGATAGTCTCTGTATGGTCCATCCTTTCATCTTAGCTCTAAACTTTGTCTCTGTAACTCCTTTCATGGGTATTTTGTTTCCTCTTCACAGGAGGAATGAAGTATCCACGAGCTGGTCTTCCTTCTTGATGTTCTTGTGTTTTGCAAATTGTATCTTGGATATTCTAAGTTTTTGGTCTAATATCCATTTATCAGTGAGTGCATACCCAATGACTTCTTTTGTGATTGGGTTACCTCACTAAGGATAATATCCTCCAGATACATCCATTTAGGTCCAACCCTTAACCTCATTTTTGTTGGCTTACTTTTGATATTATATTTTTAAAAGATTTATTTGTTTATTTATTATATGTAAGTATACTGTAGCTGTCTTCAGGCACACCAGAAAAGGGCATCAGCTCTCATTACAGATGGTTGTGAGCCACCATGTGGTTGCTGGGATTTGAACTCAGGACCTTCAGAAGAGCACTCAGTGCTCTTAACCACTGAGCCATCTCTCCAACCCCTGATATTGTATTTTAATCACATTTTGCCCTTCTTTTTTTTCTCTCCAAGTCTTCCCATATGCCTTCCCCACTCCCTTCAAATTCATGGCCTCTCTTTTTATCAATTGTTATTGCACATACACATGCATTTATATTTCCAACTATAATCTCTAAGGTCCATATAATAAGTCTATGTCATGTGATACAGACTCGTGTGCTGTTTTGCTGAAACAGACATATGAGAGGACATTGTAGCAGGAACAGCTGGCCAACCTCTATGTAAATGCTGGAGCTGTGCAGCCACAAAAGCATCTCCTGCAGGAGGACCTAATTGAGGACTGCCTGAGAGACCAGGGATAGCTGGTGCAGACAATGCCAGACAATTGGGAAATGCTGTTTAGAAGAGCTGCTTTCTTGGGACCACTGGGGTGCGGGTGGAGGGTATTAAAGGAGCTTGTAGCAGTGTTCAGAGAAGCTTGCTGTGGCATTTCTCACCTGCTCTTAGAGTGTCCTTGACTCTGAACCACCTTACTTCCAACTCCCAAGAGCAGGTAGGGTCGGCAGGCAATATGACATATGATGTTTGGAGAGAGTATAAGTAGGACCCAATAGACAGTTACATTACTTATGCTTTTCCACTGGTCTTTACTTTGTTGATAGACTTATGGCAGAGAAATTCTCCTGGCATCCTGGCTGGTTATAGTCATGCCCTCTGACTTGTGCTGATTTGGTAGAGGCCTGGCTGTTTCTGCTGGATGGTGCCACAGCTACTGATTCATGTTTGGTGAACTGGACTGTTGGTATCCTGACACTACTAAACTGCACTGCTTGTATCCTAACAACGCAGATTAGAACTATCCCAAAGAACTACTTCTAAACAGCTCTGCATCCCCCTGCCCTATTTACCATCTTCCTCCCCTACCTTTGGATGGTGGGCTAGAAGTGGGGACCGAAGTATTTGAGAACCCTTATTAAAATGGTTTTTGAAAACTCTAAACCTATAGAGAACCACCTTGCCTGTATTTGTATAGTGTTGACAGCACTTGGGCCTGTCCCTGTCCAGTTTGGACTGTTATTTTTATCCTTGTTCATTCAGCTCGCATTTGGAAGGTCATGCGGGTGAGATTTTATTGGTGTGGCTTCTAATGTTACTAGGAGACAGAAACTCACAGCCAAGTCTCTGATCCTCTGGCTCTTACAATACTTTATCCCTGTCTTGTACAATGTTCCCTGACCCTTAGGTGTGAGAGAGTGTATGTACTAGAAGGGTCCTATAACTGCATTTTTATTGGTTGTGGTTTTCCAAAGCGGTCTTTGTTGCAAAGAGAAATTTCTTTTGTGAGGGTGAAGACTTCACTTATCTATGGATAGAAGGACAAATGTTTGCTCTTTGTTGTTAGGGATTATGCTGGTTTAGTGGCTTTATATCCTCCAATAACCATGATTTCACTAGTGTTAGCTCTCAATCCCCAGACAAACAGATAATTAATATTAATATGTTCTCCTATTAATATTAATATGTTCTCCCAGCATCCCTCAGTCTCTACATGTTACAGAGTCCTCCTGGTTGGCACACCTCACTCCCTAGACTTCTCCAGCCCAGGGCTGCCTCTTCCCCAGCTGCTCTTCCCTATACAACTCAAATATTTTGGCTATGAGTCCTTTTTGGCCTTTTTGGCCTCTTGGCCATAACTCCAGCTTCCTCTCTCCATCTCTCTCTCATCACATGGTCTAGTTCAGCTTTCTGGTCATGTTAAATCTGTACTCTTCCAAATGTCTCTGCCTCTGGCTATATTCTCCCTCATAGCTACATAAACCTACTCTTCTACCATACCTAGGAGCAGTCATGCTCTCTCTCTCTCTCTCTCTCTCTCTCTCTCTCTCTCTCTCTCCCTCCCTCCCTCCCTCCCTCCCTCCCTCCTTCCCTCCTTCCCTTTCCATTCAGCTAGCACTGATGAGTTAGCTAGGTTTCCAGGAGCAGATATCCCTCTTGTTGAACAGGTCTTAAGTCCAATTAGAGAACTGCTACTGCCACTAGTGCACCTACAGTTATTGTGCTATGCTGACTGTTGATGTGGTTCATAGGTGTCGTAACTGGGTGAATCTGTAGAGGCCTCTCAGCCCTGTTTCTGTAATGTGTGGTGTATTTAGCAATAGAGACTTACTGTCCCCTTCTGGTGGGTAACTAAGAGAAATAGTGTAGAGAGCCACGCCCGAGCTGGTTCTGCCGCCATTCCAAGATGGCGCCGACATCCTGTCACCACCCCCAGCCTGGGACAAGCAAACAAGTTCAGTGCACATGTGCTTGTGACAAAGCCACGTAAGTCACCGCTCATCCCGGGGCATAACTTGAGGTAATGGGCAGTCAGCCAATCCTGACGACACACGTCTCATTGAGGTGTATTTAAGTGGGACCCATCTTGAGCTCGCTCTCTTCCTCCGCATGATGTAATAAAAGATGCTTGCAGAAGGATTCTGGTGTCCACGTCCATTCTTGCTAGCGAGGCGGTAACGTGGCCATTTACAAAATAGCAATAGGCCGGGGGCTTGGGGAGTCTCTCAGCCCCAGCCAACAACAAATCAAAAGAGGGCTCCTCATGCCTGGTATTATTATTTTTGTTGTTGTTATTTTAGCTTTGAGACAATTGGTTTCTCTGTACCCCCACCTGTTCTGGAACTATGCAGACCACGCTGGCCTCAACCTTCCAGAGACCTGCCTACCTCTGCCTCCTGAGTACTAAGATTTAAGGCACTTTTACTATACCAGCTTGGTGTTGGGAGTTTTTTTAGGTGGTCTTTGGCTCTGGAGGGAACACCATCAGACCAGAGGATAAAAGTTCATTTAATGTATATAGTATTATAT